>VXBS01006431.1:0-54708 GCA_013400255.1 Sitta europaea | reverse complement strand
GGCTTGGCCTCAAAGCGTGGTGCCGCCGCTGCGCTGTGCGGCGGGGTCGGGGCACGGTGGGAAAGAGCCCGAGGTCAGTGGCTCTCGCAGCAGAATGACTTCCTCTGGGCCGCGCCGGTGCTGGGCAGGCTGCTGCTAGCCCTGTGGAAGTTCACTCGCGCGGGCGGAAGGTTGGGAAAGATCCTGTGTTTGCCTGACGTTACGAGAAGCCAGGATTCAAGGGGTTTCCGCCGGTCATGCTGCAAAGACTTGACAGATGTCTCGTTTATAGATAATAACAGCCCTCAGTGGGGAAACCTGGCAGGGTTAAATGTTAGGAAAAACAAACGTGCAAGGACCGCCGTGGGAGCATGTGCTATCTGTCGAACAGCTTGTGTAGGTGATAAGATGGGTAAACCTGCACGGAGAACTCAGCTTTTTTTGGTTTGCCCGAACTCACCATGTCTTAGTAGCACCCTGGAAAATTATCGTGGTGCTTTAGAAAATCACGGCTTTCCATAGACTTGTGGCTTGCTTAATCCTGCTTTGTAAGTGGTACGCTGAGGGAAAGGAGTGTATAGGTGACACCTTTCCAGCTGGCGCAGGACAAGATACAAGCTTACAGCAGTCAGAGGAAATCCACATAGCCTGGGCTTACCTAGCTCAGAGCACATTGTCACCTTTTCTTCCCTTTTCAGATTCAGTCCTGAATTTGTCCACCTAGTTAATAAAATTCAGTAGTGCTTCAGAATATACACTGTGCAAGGATTTTTTTTTTTTGTTTCTTCTTACAGAAAAAACTATATAGGTAATAGGGTGGGAAAGTTTCTTGCAGAATGGAGCTCCAAATATCTGCTGCTAGGCTCTCTGCACAATGTAAAAAACAGGATTAGTCCATGTAGCACTTGTGCCTTAAATAAGTCTCAACTCATTCACTTTCACAGCGGTGGGCACAGTCACCCTGCCAACCTTCTCTGCCCTTCTGATGATCATTCATTTACTTGGACTTTTCACTGAACTAATATCTGATTTCTGCTCTGGTTTGGATTTAGGGATGTTTTTGGTGTGGTGGCTGGTTTTGAAAGGGCATTTAAATGTTCGCATATGTGGAAGTTTAAGGTGCAGTTTCATCACTGCAGACGAAACCTCTTATCTTTCAGGCCAAAGGAAAATCCCCAAACAAAACCAGCTAGTTGCTCAGTGTTGGGTTAAAAAGCTGTAAATAGACAGAAAAATAGATGGTAAAAACATAGTTCTGCACTAGCTCTAGTCTTTACTACTCAGCAGTACAAAATTAGTAAAGTTAGTCCTAGCTAAAGTTTTGGCTAAGCACTCTCCTGAAAAAAAAATTCTCACCTGCGCTCTTATCTGTAGAGTTTTTAAATTAGACAAGTACTCAACTGTATTTCTAGAAAACATAATCTAGAAAAAGGATTTCTGATATGAGTTCTTGTCTTTCCTATCGTGTAATTTTTTTCCATTTATACAATGAAGAGCTTTTCTTAGGAGAATCGTGTAACTTTAATCGTGTAATATTTCACCCTCATTGTTATATACCATGAGCAGTACAGCTAGAAAAATATTAGCAAAAAAGTAGTATTAGAAAGTTCTTACTTACAGCATGTTGTGTATATTGAGAAATATAACGATGTATTTTAGTTCTTAGGATACTCTTGGTTCTCTGTTACCTCAGGTCATACCAGCTGCCCCTTGCGCCCCTCTCTTTGTGGCAATCTGTAGCAGCTAGTGAGGCTTAGATGTGTCTGCCCCACTTCATGTCCCATGTGCTCACCTTTCTTACGTGTAGGAGCTGACATATCCAGGCTTTAGCTGCATCTACCACTGCTATTGGATTTTTTTTTTCTCTCTACTGTAAAAAACATTGTGAGGTTTGGGGTTTTTTTGGTTGGATTTTTTTTGTGGATTTTGTGTGTGTGTGTGCCAAAAAGGCTTTGTTTGCCCTGTAGTTCTGTTATAAATTAACAGAAGTTAGGTTGTGGTGAGTGAGGTTGGGCTTAAGTGCCCAATACAAAAATGCTGACTGTCAGATGTTTGTGTCTCAATAAGGTTGTCTGTGCTGGAGAGCTTTCAGGGATAAAGTCCCAAATACTTTAAGTATCACGCTTCATGTTTTCCTCTGCCACAAGGGAGAACAGCTTAGTAGCTTGCAAACATTTTTAGAATAACACTTTTCTCTTTTCTTACAAAGAAAAAAATCTTCAGGATATTCTTAAGTCCTAGAAATACAATTCATTTTATTAGCTATGTTTTAAACTAATGTAATAATAAGGGTCCTTAAGCCTTAAAATATTGAGTTTTATATATTCTGGAATGAGATTCTTCCCTAGAGGTAAAATTACTGCCAGGATTGGATAGGATGATCTTGGTCTCCTTTGCCATGGAAAAAAATACTTAATTTTTTTTAAATTTAGAGTAAAACCCATAATTCATTCTTAAAATCTCAAGGAAATGAAGTGCCTTTTGGGGTTGGACACTTCAAAGCTGCCTCCTCTGTAAAGGGTTGCAAGCTGCTTGAGATCTTTGTAGTTTCTTCTAGAGAGTCAACCAAATTATCCAACCTTATTAACGTTCTGAATTCAAGTTTATCTGAGCCATAATATTTTCTGAAGTGGCAATTTTCAAGGGCTGGAAAATAAAATAGAGAACTTAATAACATATTAATGGCTGAGGAAATTAAGGACAACATCCAAATTCCTGCCCAAAGTCTGCTTACTTATTACCATCATGCTCTGAGCTTGGTAAACATTTGTTATACACACTCATATGTATATGTACATTCTGCATTGAAACATTTCCTTCATCTCACCCTTTTTAGCATCTCTCCCCAAAGTCTCTGTTGACTTTACTGTATTCACCTGCCTGATTCTCAAACACACATGCTCTTCCTTCTGCTCCAGACACTACTTTGCCTCTGCCTATTACCTGAATTTCCATGAAACACTTGTGCTTAGTGCATCCGCCTACTGCTCCCCACATTGGATCCCCTTTGAAGTTTGTTCACTCAGCATTCTTCATCTTCTCCCAATCCAAACTTTTTCAGTCACACACTTGTTCTACTTGCTTTATCACTCATGCTTTATTAAACTAGATTTATTTAGCTTGCTCTGGTGCTGTCCCACTAAATTTTCCCTCTCTGCTTCTTTAAATTTTATCTGCTGGATAACTCTCACCCACATCACTGTGCCCTAACTAGCCCATCTACCTACTCATTTCTGCACTATCTGTCCAGAAATGCTGTTGCTTCAAATTGCTGTAACTCTGTGAAATCTTACAGCCATCTTTTTGTAGGAACATCTGTTCTTTTTATCCATAAAATTTCAAAAACCTCTCTTTAAACCCTTCATGCTAAATCTCTGGCTGTAACTTCTATCTAATCTTCCTGTAAATTCCCTACCTATGCTCCATGACATTTCTAATGTCAAATCCCCCTTGAAAGTAAAATGGTCCTCAAGTGTATACTCCTCTTTTTTAACCTTTTGCTAATGGTCTTGGGTGGTTTTTGTCTAAATGCAGGTGAACTGCTATCCCTTTCAATTTAATACCACTTTCTGCTACTTCTGAGCTATGCACGCTGTTCTGAGTGGCTTAGCCTATCATCACAGACTTTTCATTTCTTCAGCTTTTCTTGCAGAAATTGATTAAATTATTCTCTTTTTCCCCCTCAGTACAGATTTGGGCCATAGTGCTAACCTTCTGGCAAGGTTTTCCTCTGTAAGGTTCTAACAGCTCAGGATGTTCTAGTTGCTATAGTCAGTGGTTTAACTGGATTGCTTTCTTATGATTTGTGTCTGCAATTGGACAAACCTGCTTTTAATGAAATGTCAAATTTATCCTATTTTCTCTGCTACTGAATTGGATGCTTAAACCCTTTTTTTCCAAGTGCTAGGGTCCGATTTGAATTCTGGTGTGCAAATAAAAGAGCTTTGTGAAATAGCTGGATTTATCTGGAGGCATTAGCATTCAAGATCAGTCCTGGAGTACATCCTCTAGTCTTGGGTCTGTATGTGTTTTACCATTCTTGAACTCTGCTATCATTTGACAAAAAAACTATGTAGTTTCTTTGAACTAGTTTGGTTTGACAGACAAACTAGTACTGTTTCTTGCAGTAAAGTTTATTCATCTGTCTGGTGGAAGAATGCAGTGTCAAAAGGCATAAACCAAACTGACAGACAGAAGTTTGCTTGATTTTTTTTTTTTTAAGTATTTCATCTTACAGTATGAAAAATTAATGCAGAGATTTCCATCTCTCCCCAGCTGGCAGTTGTTGGATAGGAATGACAGTGGGGATGGGAATGTTTTCAGTATCTGTGCAGATGACTTCAAAAGTGTGAGGAGAATGTTTTCTGCCACAGTTCCTGGTCTGACTGTCAGAAGCTCTGTTGCTGCTGCTCATGTCCTGCACCATGAGGGTATAGAGCAATGACTTGGCTTGTTTTACTTCCTTGCTATTTGTGGTGAGGTTCAGTCAGCATAGTTTTGACAGAGTTTATTGAGCAACTGTGGTACCTCTTTTTTTCATCCAAACAGGTACTCTGGAGGGCCAAATTTGAACAGTGAACCAGGCAAGTATGCCCTAGAGCCACTTGTTGAGGAATAGGAAAAAACAGACACAAAGTCAAAATATTAAACAACGAGCTGTAAGGAGGTAGAGAAAAAACTGATGCTGACAAGCCTCACAGTGCTTGGGAAAGAAGGGAGGAAAAGGTGGATGCTCTAAGGCAGGCTACACTTGGGGACCAGTTTGCAAAAGGCAAGGAAGCAATTCTCCTGCTGGCAGATTGGTAGGGCCAAGATACAATCATCATACAAAAGGAGCACTTTTTAAAAAAGTTTTTCCCTACTATGAAGGAGCCTAGGGAGCATCTTGCAGCAGAGGTCTTCATTATGAAGGATCCATCAAAATCAAACCGTTGAAAAGAAACACAACAGATTGAGAAAGTGAAAAATAACAAATTGCCAAAGTGAATGGCAGTGATAAAATAGCAGATGGAGTTCAGTGTAGATGGATGTAAAGTGACTTGTGCTGGGACAAATTTTCTAAGATACTATACCACCTGGAGATAGTTGAGCAGCACAGAGTCTGTTGAATTAAAATGCTCCTTCAGAATGCCTGTGCTTCCTTGCCATAAGAATACCAGGGAGCACAGCACAGAGACATTGGTATTGACCATTTGCTTGTTTATTAGTCCAGCTCCAGACTTGCCCTTTTGGGAACAAATAGAGATGCTCTGCTCTCTATTCCTTCACAAGAGAGAGCTCTCTAGTCTGACAGGATATAAGCCAGCCTTGGTGTTTTCTAGGGCTTTTGTGCCACGTTGTCCTCTAGAGTCCTAAGTACTTAGGAATGCCTAAATGGGCAGCTGGCCTGCTGCCATCTTCATTACTGGAGAGGCTGCCAGGTTACACCACTGCTGCACCATCTAAGATACTGTCTATCACCTTGGTGATAAAGAGCTGGCTATACCTCTCCATGTGACAGAAATAATATCATAGGTGTAAACTACCTTATAAGATAACCTGAAGTTATCTGAATAACACCACCTTTGTTCCTTTTTATGTTTCCAGCACCTTTGGAACCTACTAATTCTTTTTAAAGGCAGCACCATATGCCCGCTTTAGTTTTAGATAGTTCTGTGAGAAACAGGGAGTTGGATGCAATGATCCTATGGGTCCCTTCCAACTCAAGATACTTCTGTGACCTCTATGCAGCTAGCTCGTAAGTTTAAAACAGTGTTAAACAGATTTTTGGTCTGCACCAAAGACTATTCTGTTCCTGTCTTTCTGTATCTCCAAATGTAAGCAGGTAAATGAATAATTAGAAACCAAATCCAGTGGTTCCTGGCTCACTGACAGTCTGTGTCTTGTTGGTACTGGTTATAATTCATAATCCTTCAGGGCTGTTGTATTGTGGTTTTGGGATTTTTGTTTTTTTAATTAACAGCACTCTAAATCATAAGAATTATTTTGGTTTTTTGACAAACCAATAGAAAGTTAGTAAAACTTAATTAGGCCTCTTGATTGTCAATGTGTACTTCTTGGTTAAACTGTTATACCTCATCCTTTTGATCTAAACTCATTCAAGTAATGAGTTGCATGCAGTAGGAAAGTCCAGTGAGCACAAAACTATGCTCCAAAAGAATCATAGTTAAGGCTGAGGGATCTCCTCAGAGAGCTGACTAAGGAGCTTGGCCTTTGCTGAAATGCAGTAGATGATGCATGCAGAATTTAGCGTGATTGCTTTTTACAATGCTTTGTTTGAGCTATCCCTTAATTTGGAGATTATTTTTCTCCTGCAGCACAATATTCCTAGGGTCTACTGTGCGTCATATGACACCATAATTAAGTTGCCTTGAAAAAGGAATCAGGCAGATATTTCAGGAATTTAGTACTGGTTATTAGTAGCAATCATCTGGAAGTGTCCAAAGCAAACACAAACAACAATCAATCAATGGCACTGACGTGCCAGTGACTGTAAGCAGAGGAGGGGGAAGCACTTGGAAGAGTTTAGAGTGAGTGTGTATGAAACCAAACAGACTACAAAGGAACCAAATAGTTTAAAGAACATAAATAAAATATGCATCCTATTGTTAAAATTTTGTTGATATTTTATATTACAAAATTTATTTCAATGATACATGGCCATTCTATAAACATCTAGGATAAATGTTTGAGACTGTGAAAATTGGAACTAAATCTATGTGCCATTGTAATGATTTTATATAAACAAATGAGGACATGCTTAAAAACAAATGTTGTGATTTGCTTATAACACAGGATTTACTGTTTCAAGATGACAAGCTTTAAATGCATATTAAAAAGAAGTTTTAAGTTCAAAAGTTACTTGAGAGAAAACAAGTTGCATACTTCAGCAAACCCACAGCCAATGCTCAATTTATTTTTTTTCCCTAGCATTAGGACCAAAAGGCATCCCCTTATGGGTTTGATTTATTGTAAGATACTCAAAATGAGATGAAGGAATTATGCCTGCAAACACCTTGATTGGTTGAAAATAAGAAAGAAGTGTAAGAGCTTTCACTCTGGAAACTGTTTTGAGGTACGGAGCCTATGAAAAATAGTGCTGATTCCTGAGGAGGGGAATAACTGGATTGAGTGGGAACAGGTGACTTTTAGGAGTGGGCTTAGTTTATGGTAAAACCACCCCCTTGCATTACAGATAACCAAGAGTAGGTGGGAACTCATTGGCTGGGTAGAGACATTCCTGCTGGGCAAAGATTAGATTATCAGTGAAAAAAAAAAAAAAGAAAAGAAGATCCAGTGGTCAGGAAAAGATTAATGTGGTCTTTGAAACCATTAGGATCTAAGAAGCTCAGGATAAGGCAGTGTGAGGAAAGGGGAGTGGGAAGTGAGGAACAGTGGCTGAGGGAGAGCACACAGTGTTGAAGCTGCTGCACTTGTGGAGTGAGAAATTGTGGACAGTAGAGAATTCAACCAAAGACAGAACTGTGGAGCAATGAGCTCTGGAAGAAGTAACCAGTGATGAAGTCAGTCTGCAGGGGGAGTGAAACAGGAGAGAGAAGTGGCAAATGAGTAGGAAGTGCAAGAAGCAAGCAGAAGGAGGGAGGTGGTCTGAGGGGCTGCAAATAGGCAGCAAGTACAAGAAGGACTGAATGAGAGTGCTGGGATCTGAATGTCCAAAGCGGAGTTTCAGTGGTTGGAGTGGCATTCAGGAGCAACTGAGAAAACAGACAGCTGAGGTGAGGAGGAGATGGAGGAGAGGCTGCTCTTTCCAGCAGCTGTGGCATGTTGGTAAGCTTGTAGTGACTTGTTGGTAAAATATGAAGGATTTCTTGCACTCAGTGCCTGCATGTAGCAATCCTGAGTGCCACTCCCCATACAAAGGGAAATTTAGACAGTGCTCAAGATCCTGGGGTAAGTGAATTCTGGGGTCTTTTATGGCTATCTACAGGGATATCAGGGAATGTAATTAGACTTCAAAGCCCTCTCTTGCACAGAATCTATGGAAACTATATATGGTGGCTTGGAAATAGGGCAGAAACCCATCCATGCAGAACTGAGGAGAAAAGGCTGAGAAGATCAGAAAGGTGCAAGTGCACAAGGTGTACTGCTCCAGAGACTGAAGGGAGAGCTACAAGGACCTCGCAGCATACAGAGCGCTCTGGTCACACAGCCAAGCAACATACAGATGATACAGCTGAGCAAGAAGGAGTTAACCAGTGTTCCGGCATTTCAGCCAAGTGCAGTGCTACTATGAACCGCTGATTTGACAACTTTTGATGTGGAGGATTACTTTTTTTGTTGTCCCTCTTCTCTGTAGCAGAGCTGTCCTGTGGTGCCCGGTGCCTATTCCCAGTCTGTCTCTTCGCTCAGTACGGGAGCGCTCACTGTGCAGTGAGCGCCTGCCCGCACTCGCACAGATCCGTCCTGCCACTGGCCAGCCCTCCTTGGGTTACAGTTTCTGCCTGCTGATGGGATGGATTTCAGCTCCACAGCAGAGCCAAGCGCGCTCTGCCATTCTCAGGGTGTCAAACTCCTTTCGCAGCCTTTCAGTATATTTAAAAGCAGTCCTTGCCGCCTTCAGACTAACCCAGTGCGTTCCTTGTATCTATGAATTTGAGATCACTATTCTCTGCCTCGCTTCGTCGGTCATACTAGACCTGGCTCAGTTTACATCAGAGGCAGTTTCCTCCAGGTCCTGTCGTTTGAGCCATTCCCACGCACGGGTACCGAGGACAAAGCGAGTGGTACAGGTGAAGAAGCCGTACTGCGTGCACTCCCAGACCAACGGGAGCCTGCTCAGGCGCCGTGCCTCGCTGCCTAGCCCGAGCTGGCCGCACGGCGGCCGCTGTCCCGCGGGGAAGCTGCGGGAGCCCGGGAGGAGCGCCAGGGGAGCGCAGAGGGAGCCGCGGGGGAGCCCCAGAGCAGCCCGGGGAAACGAAGCCGCCTGGTGCCACCTCCCGGCTACGCCTCCCGCCAGCGGCCCGCCCGCGCTCGGAGCTGCTCCACGGGCTGGAAACAGATCTCAGTTTCTTTAGGCAGAAACTGGTAAATATTAGCGCTTCAGTTGTATCGCTTCCAGTCCTTCCCCCCCTTATATTTCTGAGCTATGCCTTTTTTATGCACGGGACTAAAGAAGTATCTAGTGAAAGCTCTCTTATTTTCATAAAGCACAAAAAGTGGCTGAGGCTGCATTACTGGGCAATTACTTAACATAATGCATCCACAATAGCCATGGGTTAAGTGGAAGGAAATAACTTATTCTAATTTGGTACTTTTCATAGAGTTGAAAATAGAAGTGAACTGCTAACAGCTGAAGAAACACCTACACTATCTGCAGTTAATGCAAATGAAGATTTTTATTTTTAAACAAACTTTTTCATTAAATCTTCTTTCTGGGCAGTGACTAGATTGTGTGGCAAGACATGCATACTGTGTAATTCTGTGTAGATGTGTATTTTTTACCAGCTGATATAAAAATTTATGCTCTTTTCTTTGGCAGACGTGGAGTATAGGCCCAGGGAACCACAGAGAGCAGCAGTAGCTTCATTTTAGCTGCACTGTAGCAATTCCCTCAGATCAGGTCTGTCTTTTCGGGCATTAGAGACATCACTAAAATGTGTATAGAAGCAGCTACAAACAAGGGCAATAGAATTATTTTCTGTCTGGGGAGAGATAAAGGTCAGGGGGAGGTGCAGCAGCCAGCCCTGCTGGGGTCCCACCTGAGGCAGTGCAGCAGGTGCTGGTTGGCTCAAAAAGCAATTCAGCCCAGTGAGTCTCTGCTCCAATGATTCTGTAGAGCAATGGGGAGAGCACAGGAAGATGGCACCAAATAAATAAATAGGTTGTTTCCCACCATCCACCATACTTGATTGCATTTTTTTTCTTTCTTCTCCAGCAAATAAAGCAAAGAGAAAAGACCACACCAGAAGATGAATCGCACTGTCTTGGCTAACTATTCCTGCTGAGCTTGAATAGGTTTGCAAGACAGACGTGTAGAACCCAAGCAAGAAGGGCAAAATAATTAGAGTTGGAATGTGAGGCTTTTGTCCCTGCTGTAATTGTCCCTGGGCCAGATGAGAAACATTAGACATCCAACAGGTGATGTTTTCAGATGAAAGAACTGAACAGTTCCTCCTTTCTCTAAAGGCTACATACTTTTCCTATCTAATCAGTGATACAAAATGGGGAGGTGCTGACACAAGCAGGAATAGCCAATTACCTCATCAGTATAGCAGCAGCTCTCCCTTTAAAGTGAGTAATTAATTGTGAGTTTGGGAGGTTTTGTTTTGCTTTTTAATTCTGTCTTTGGTACAGGAATCTGCAGTCACCTTTTAGGACTGTTCTAGTCTTATTTTACATCTATACTGAGGCCAAGCACAGTATTATTTGCTACTACTCTCTAACAAGCTCCACTGTTGCTCCTGCAATCAAAACAAATGTAAAGCAAGTAATTCCAGTCACCAGCATTTTCTCATTCATGTGGCTTTGATTTAAGAACTTGAGGAAGCTGAATCACTACAGCTAAATGTAAGTGTGTACATAACCATGAATAGCAAGAGCTTCTTCTGAAAAACTTAAGAGCATTTCTTCTGCTCACCAGCAGACTGGCTATCCCTATGTGTGGAAAAATTCCTGCAATTTCACAGAGATGACCAGCAGAGCTACAATAGAACTGTTCCAACAGAATCTTTAAAGCAGGTGGGAAAGCAACCCTCTGTAGTGCAGTGAAAACTGTTTCTTCTTTCTTCTTCAAAGTACCCTCCCCCCAAAACTGTGTAGTGGCTGTGGAGTTTGGTTTTGTTGGGGTTTTTTAAATGTATATTACATAGTGAATTTGTGTCATGCTTTGCTGTGACAGTCCTCTGGATTGTAACTGCCAATTAAATTTCATCTAGAAAACATTATTAATCCCTCAGCTGCATAATGAAAGTGTCATCATTATCTACTGGATATACATTATACACTGAACCATGTCAAGTTAGAGAAACTGAAGCTACTACTAAGAGGTGAAAAGTGCCTTTAAGTGTAACTGAAAATGAGGCTGCTTACACTTTCCATACTGTACAGGCTTGAGGCCTCTGCTGCCAAGAGCCCTTGTCCACCCTTCTTTCGAGGGAGGCCGAGCCTGGAGCTTCTCCCAGGACCCATAGCTGCACCACATTTCAGCGTAGCAGATTTGGCCGCCTCCATTTATACTTCTGTCTCAAGACCACAAGCAACAGGGAAGAGACAAAAGGGTCCATGTTCCTTTCTTGAGAAGCTGATGTGCTACTGAAATGAGTAATACCTCAAGATGGTCATAAAACAACAGTAAAGTGTCAGCTGTGAGAAGTCAAGACACTTCCAGGATCACCAGATCAAGTAGTCAATGTAATGATTGTATCACACTCAATTTAGAATTAAATTAACACCTCCTTTGAACAGTATTACAAGCCAGCAGCAAGCCATACCTCATACTGTTGGTTGCACTGGACATTTCTCTGTTCAGGAGTTTGGATGAGACAGGGCCTTGACCATTTGACTTGGGGCCAATTTTGTTCTGATGCCATCATGCAAACCATTCATTTTCTGACATGGTCTTGCCTTTCCTAGTCTGACATCATGGCGTACTTTGTCCTCACCCCCTGCTCTTTTTTGGTGTAGATTTCCTGTCTACCATCATATTTTGGCATTGTGCCATCCTCTTGACTATAAACCTCATGGTTATATCAGCTAGCAGGCATAGTAGCCTTCTCAGATGGAATTCATTTTTGTCTGATAGAGGTGAAATAATTAACATTTCTCCCTCAGTGCAAGTCTCCTAAGGCAGGTATCTTCAGAAACCCAAAAGCATGCCTTTTTCCTTGTCTAAAACATATGTAAGTAAATGATCTTCCTAAAATAGAGATGAGAGGACCCTTGTATGGCAACCCATTTGGTCTTATGGCAGCAGATGAACAGTGGCCAGGAATACCGGATAGGTAAGATTAATACCAGTTTAATGTTCATGTGAGCACAACCCAAGTTTAGCTAGGTATTTCTAAATGAGTGAATTCTGAGATTCACATTTTGTACTTAGTGCTGAGTAAACAAATGCACTGACCTGCACACTATGAATTGTAACTGTGCTTTTGGGGATCTGGCAAAGAAACAGCAGTAAAGCAGTATGTAGTAGGAATTAGGAAGGCTCAGAAGAAATTTTAAGGGAGACAAGGTGGGCAAAAACTGAAATTCCATCTGTGTTTTCTTCGAGGTAACTGCTATTGTTTGGAGCCATGAAGGTCAGGCAGTCCTTATTGCAGCCATGCTTCCTGCACTCTCCTCCCACTTGAGTGTCCTGTGCTTATTACTTCTCCCCAGGTTATGGATCTCTCCATGGCTGGAGCTGGTTCTGGGGCAGGCCCTTTGCCTCTTCACTCTCCACACCAGCAATTTCCATGCCTCTGTATTTGGTATTAATTCTGGACACAGAGATCCCTTTCCACACTGTGACAAGTCCCCTGAAAATCTGAGTTGCTGGTTTGAATTACAATTAGTCATGACCGTTGGCATTAGTCATTTAAGGAAGCTTGTCCGAGTCACCAGCCAGCAATAATATACTTCTTACATGCAAACAGTCTCCTAAATAATAGAACAGACTTCCATGACCCATTTTTCTCTCTGTTGTAGCTGGAATTTCTGGGGATGTAATGGATCTTCAACACAATCAAGAACAATAAGACAATGACACGAGTTTAGCAATTGCTTTGTGAGATTAGGTTAATATCACGTAAAAAATGGTTCTCAGATTCTGCACACAGACAGGTTTATGTAAAATATATAAACATTTGTCCAAGTTGTAACAGATTGCATAAATATGGCATTTTTACTGTTGCATTTACAGATGTGCATGTACAATGATGTGCAAATAATCACAATCTGATTACAATCTTTGAAAAGTACTTGAACCTTGCATCCAAGTAATGCAATGAATGAAAAATGCCCACCAAAGAATTTAAATAGCAAACTTATAACATGGTTTAAATTCATAACAAATTTAAATGTCTTATCAGTAAAACTTTCACACATTTAAAATATTTTGTATTCATTTTATTTGTATATGTCAAAATACATTTTTTTTCCAAAATAGTGGGTTTTGCAACTAGTTTCATGCAGATACAAGGTCTGCTCAGTACTACCAATAAAATCAATATAGCACAGTAGCCATTCATTTTTTAGATATAAAGAATAAATAACCTAAATATAAAACACTAAAATATTAGAAACACGTATTTAATCATTCACAGGCACCCAAACTTTACCAAATATAATCCAGAATATGCCTAACTGTCTTGTAACAGAACTCAATATGTTGCAGCCATTCAATTCTTTATTTTATGTTAGCATAAGACAATGGAAGTCCCTATGGTTCAGACCCACCTCTCATACAGATCAATTACAACAAGATATCTCAAACTATCCGTGTACCTTTAAAATCAAAAATCCTGAGCTTGGTAGTAAGAGCATAACCTTACATCTTCAAAAAACCAATCAACAGAGAGAGGACATCATGTCTTCCTTACCAAAACATATCCCACCCCTGTAAAGCTAACCCTCCCTCCCCCCCCCAAGTAGGCAGTAGAACACAACCTTTTTAAATGAAGGGGTACAAATTCACATTTAATATAGTATACAATATAATCAATAATACAATAGCTACTACAAGCTTTACAATGTACAATTTGTTTTAATGGCTGATCTGTTCAGTGGTTTTAGGCAATAAACTATGTGCCAATAGGATGTCATATTTTGAATGGTTTAGTGAAAATATAAAAGCTGTTCCTAACAAAAACGATCTTCACTTAAGTACTTTTTTTGTTTTTAAAGGCCACTGAAATGTATAAAATGGTCTGACACGGTGTTATCAAATTGGATGCCTTCTCACATGGCAACAACAGTGCATATAAACATTATTGTGAGTGTAATGGGTTATGCTTTTCAAATGATTTAGTACATTACTTTGGCTAGCACAACAGTTTTGGACAGCACTCAGATAAATACAGGTATGTGAAATGTAGTGAAGCAGTTATATTTATGCATTTTTTTATTATGGTGAACACTAGCAAATGAAAAAAAAAATGGGACAAAAAGATAATAAAGTTTTTATATAGTTTAGACCTTTTGTAAAGATAGGGCTCCATACAATGTACAATGTCTAAATTCTTTATACCATAGAAATTAATGAACTTTGTTAAACACACTATTCTGGATAGCCTAATTTGCATTAACAGACATTTGCAATAGGGAAATATATTCAAGCATGCCACGTGGTGGTCTGAAAAATCAAACCAGTACACATTTATATATACAGCATCACTCAGTACCTGCTCAAATGAATGTGATGATTACAGGATCTAACATCTTTCACTACAAACTATTTTTTTCTTTTTTTTTTAAAGTGACCAATAAAGGCAGAAAACAGGACTCTTAAAATATTTCTAGTTTCAACTGACTTTTAAAGCATTTTGTATAGGAAATAAATGCATATTGCACAAACAGTGAAAGCAAATGTTCCACCAAACATCTCTGTTCCAGGTGGTTGGACAATACAACTCTAGTTAGCTACACAAATTATGTAATTTAAAAGGGTGTGTGGTCTCTGCAAATGGTAAAGCTGTGAAAACACTGTACAAGAAAATCTGGTACACAAAAAATTAGAAGGGAAAAAAAATTCCAAACTTAAATCTTAAAGAAAAACTGAGTATAGGAAAAAAATGGGAATTGTGGCACAACAAAAACATTATTGAGTAACTGTCGTCTGTGAGAGCTGAAAGCTTTTGTTGATGTAAAAGTGTTTATGTACAACTAAGGCTTACTGGTTAAATATCTGAGGCGTATCTGGCCTTGAATACTTTCCTTATTATGCTGTGGCTGTAAACAAGATTTCTCAGTCATTTTATCTTCTCAGCAGCTGCATTTTAACAGAAACAATGATCTTGATACAAAAAAACACACAGGTAAGAGGGTGTTTGGCAGGATATCTGAAAATGACAGTCTCCGAAGGATCTTCCCACACTTCCAGTGACTGCCATACCATGGTCCACTGGAATTACTAGTGATGTGCAATACCATTAGTTGCTGCTGTAGTAAACCCTTTATTTGGAAAGTTTGCTTATAACTCTGATCAAGGCCCCATTTTCATCTTTTAGCCTCTGGTTGTCTGCCTTCAGGTCTGGTAGCATCTATGAAAAACGAAACATGATGGTTATTTGCTGTTACACCCCAAGTAAAAGCAGCAAAACTAGACAAGGACTGCGAGTAAAAATCTTTGTTTAGCTTAAGTATCTTGGCAGTTCTCACATTTCATATCAGCAGTTCCAAAAAATCTCCCCTTTTAGCATGATACATTTAAGGGTTAGAGATTAGAAGTTTTCATTTGCTTAGACTAGATGCACTAAAACTCAGTGGTGCAGATGACCAGCCTCTGACAAAAGCATTTATAGTAGCATGAGGAAAGTAATGAAATACTTGAAATTCCAGGGGGGAGGAAGGGAAATTAACTACCAACAATTTAAAGAGGCTTGTCTATACTGCACTTGCAGAGTTTTCAAAAAAACATGCTGTGGCTAAGCATCCCTACCACTGTGCCCTTGGATGATTTCATCCTGATCAGATACAGTGTAATTCAGCTTGTTAGATCATAGCATTAATCCTCCAACCATTTCCAAAGTCATGTTGAAGCACACATCCTGTAATTTGAGATCATGTCCCTGAATAGCATAGTTCACACAAGATCAGATCACTGGAAGAGATCACAGCAACACCAGGCTACAGGCAGACAGGTTAGGGAACAGCAAGTTATGGCTGCCAAAGGAGATGGGTGACACACAAGCACAAAAGCCGCAAGGCAGAAGCCAAAGGAGGTGAGAGTTGGACTGGATCAAATAGGAAAGGAGGACAAGTCAGGGCACAGTGGTTGGTACTGGCACAATTCAGCTTGCCAAAGAAACCAGCCATTATCTCAGCAGTTCTCTGTATCTACATTCACACACTGATAACAAACCACCTATCTCACTCATGGCTAAATTACCCCTATGATTCTAGCAGGGGTTTTACACTGGAGGTAACAACCTATTCCTGCACGGTGGTTACTCAGTAACCACAAGTGCAAGTGTATGCCCAAAGTCTAAGTTCAGCTACCAACCCATGTAACACCTGTTACCCAATTCTTCATTATTTTCTTGGAACTAGTTTATTTTCATTTTATTCAAGCAAAATTATACTTTCAATCCCACTACATTCAGAACATTTTAATGGAATAGAAAGAACTGTTAAGTTTAAAAATGCAGAGTTAATTAACTGTGCACTAGAGTCTTCCTTTCTACATCTGTCCACACTCAATTCACTGAACTGCAGACCCTTTCACAGCTGAACACAGTGGTGAACTAAAAATGACAGGTGTAGATCTCTAGTTTATTTCCCAGCAAATAACAAAGTAAGTGAAAGGAAGTTGACAGGAGATCATAAAATGAAAAAAGGCGGTATCTACAATTAAGAGTAGGCAAAAATCATTCTGCTGTCCTTGATTCCATCTCTGTTTTATGGTGGAGCATAGCTCACCTAAGCTGAGCTCTAGAGTCACAGGGAAGCCTCCATTATAGTGAAGTGAGAGCTGTGCTCTGAACAAAAAAGCCGTAAAATACAGATTACTTTCAAAAAGCATGTCAGTATGTTTGAAATTGGACAACATGAGCAATCCTTTTGCAATTTTCAAGCATTATTGTTTAAATCTAAGTTGTAAAAAATAACTTCTGTTGTCCAAGACAGGGGTCATATCCAGATAATATGCCTGTGTCTGCAAATGGCCATTTGTCCAAGCAAACCAACCAAAACCTTTTCTTCCTCCTTTCTATTCTGCAACAGATTTCATACCAAAGATACTGGGTGAAACCACAACAACCCTCATCTAGCCATGCAAAGGGAATCAAGGGAGTCTGGTTTTGTACTGGTTAAATAGATACCTTGAGAAGTAGTGTTGTGTGTGCATTCCAATGAAACCTCAAAGTAAATCCAGGAATGTCACAGTCCTCTTTCAACTTACTGAGTAGGGACAGAGCTGCAGCCCATAATGGTTAATTACATAGAGACAGACCCATAGAGAGGTAGATTTTTTTTGTGAATTACTTTAACAAAATCCACTGTTCAAAATTAAGAGCTTTAACATAATCCAGTACCATTATATATCTGCAAATCTATGTAGGTAGATTTTAATCCTGATTCAATTAATAGGTAGAATAGGTCTTAAGGAAATATTTTCTCTTTTGTTATGAGTCTGCTAGAGAATAGGGGAAGACTGGTAGGAGACAAAAGGGTTATATGACAAGATAAAATGGCACTGAGTTGCACTAGGAGAGGTTTATATTGCATAGTAGGAAAATTTTCTTCACCAAGACTGCTATCAAGCAAGAGTGTTCAGGGAAGTGGTGGAGTCACTATCTCTGAAAGTATTTAAAAGATGTGTAGATGCAGCATGTCCCTGCATGCTGCAAAGGGTTGGCTGTGCTGGAGTACTGGTTGGATTTGATGATCCTGGAGGTCTTTTCCAACCTAAATAATTCTATGATTCTGTGAATAGCAGGAAATTCATCAGGAAGGATAAGCACAAGTAACCTAAAAGACTTACACTTTTCATCTATACTAATCCCCACATACTTTAAACAATTCTCTTGGAGCAGTGCATTTCTATGAGTACCCAAACTTCTTGGGAGGTGACACCATATACCTTTAATGTCAAGAGGGAGAAAAAATGCCTTCGCAGTAAATTCAGTAAAATTACAGTAACATATTGCATTTTGAATTCCAATTTGCTTCTTACTAAAATAGCAAAGTGTCTTCCTATGATGACAATCTAGTGTGAGATTAAAATTGCACCGTTTTGTCTGTCTGTATCATGACTATGCTAGTAACTTTGCAGTGTTATCATCCAGCACATAATGATTCAATAATCATCCGACATATGTGGAGCCATCTCAGACCTGTACAGTAATATCCATGTTGACATTTGCTGGAGGACTTATCAGTTTGCACATATAAAACAACTTGATTAATGAAGATGACAAAAAGCTTATGAACTGTTGAATTACATGTTCATATTACTCAGGCACATTGCTATTGTGAACCTACCATCATACTGTCAAGGCTCCTTTCTATTGCTTCTCTTTTGCTGGTCAGGCTACTCAAGCTCCAAAACAACTTGCCATTGAAAACTCCTGCTATGGAAAGGAATACTGCATGGTTTTTTGTGATTACCACACCAAACGGCTTACCATGGTTAAAGGAATGCCAGTGCTAGCAAAAAAAAAAAAAGACAGTATGGATGGGTAGCTGTGGACAGCAGTCATTAGATTAGCTCAGCTGTGTTGAAAACCCCCATTGTTTGCTGAGGCTGATGTAAGACGGACTGCCCTAAAGGGACAGCTCTCCCTCCTCATGCAGCAGTGTGCTCCTGCTGCTTTCTGCATAGTTAATCCAACAATACTGGGGTGAGATGGATCAAGAATTATTATGAATAAAGGGATTTGTTTTCAGCCAGGTCAGTGAGCTGACTTCACTTGCTCAGTAAGGGTTAACACAAGGGAGCATTGAGGAATGCAGGGCCTGGATCAGGAACACCACATCCTAATGTTACTCCAATTCCAGAAAGACACTAAGCAAAAGTATAAACCTCTCCACTTCAGGCCTCTTAGTGGGGACAATCCGAGATCAGATTCTGAGCAGGATGCACACTCATCATGCTCCTTTCTAAGTGGGAAGGGGGGTACATGAAAGGAAGCAGTTTAGCAAGAGTCACTGTGAGGAAGGCTGGTTTGTTTTTTTTCAACTGCACATCTTAAAAGCTCACTTGTAACCTCCAGCTTAGACACTTGTTATTTTTAAGAGGATGAAAGGCATATATATTTGGTGAAAAGAAGCCACAGTTTGATCTTCATGTAAGTTTTGAACCTTCCATGGGTTTCTGAAACAGCCCTGCAAAAACCCTAAGAACAACAGACTAGCACCTTTTTCCAAGATGAAGCTCAAAGCAGTTCATACTTTTATCAGAAGGGGTCTGAACCAATCTGACACATTAGGAAGAGTTTGGTTTGTGTCTGTGATTTTAGACTCCATGCATTGTAGGACTCTCATCCACACTGGGATGCCTATATATATAGCAATATAATTAATAATCTTAACTCTGCACTAGAACTGGATGTTTTAAGTTGTCTAGTTAAAAATAAGACCCAAATGGGAAGTTAACACATAAAAACAGTAATCAACTTGACATTTCTAAAATACTTTGGTCCCCTGTGAAACACCGAAACACACAAATGTAAGAAAAATGGTTGCTAATGCGACTGCTCAAGATTGCACAGTACTGAAACCAGTTCCCAAACACTCTTTTGTTAAGACTAAAGTGTATCAACTCTATGCACTTAAACCAAACTGCAGTAAGAAAGCTCAAATCTCAATTTCAATTTGTTAGAGAACTAGAGGCAAAGCTATTTGAGCATCTGCACAAACATCAAAACAAGAGACTGACTTTAGTGTATCCTCATGCAAACACAAATCCTTTCAGTTGTTGACAAGATTTTAACATGTCAAAGGTCTCCCAGATCCTTGCCAATTTATCTTCAAGGACAAGCTTCAGTGCTAACAGGGTCAATACCACACCACAGCAGCACATCTGCAATGCCTCTAGCTTGTACAATGGGCACCATGCTTTGGCTTTAGACACACCTCCAGAACCAAGCAGCACTGAGTCAGTTTCTGACACACAAGTGTTAATAGTAAAATTCTGCCCAAGCACAAACTGAATGTCAACACCTGCCTGGCTAAACAAAGGAGGAGGAAGAAATTACAAGTCCACAGAGTGCAGTTGCCTACAGGACCCTGACAACTTGGCAAGCACTCGGGTCAAGGCCCTATTCTCAGTCACCAGTCGCTCATTTATGTGTTTCAAAGACTGAATCTGCTTTATTTGTTGCAGGTTCTGCAGGAATCAAAGAAATAGGAGTGAAAACAAGAAAAAACCCAGAAATAGGAGTAAAAACAAGAAAAAAACCCACACGCATCTTAGATGAGCTGAAGTGAAAGAAAACTTAGAAGAGACAGTCCTGTTTAAAGTAAATTAGCCCCTGTGAAAGGAAAGGATCAAACAAGTGGCACATTCTTGAAAAGCAATCTAAGTACCAGTAGTGATTAGTCACAGATTTCCAAAACAGTTCAGGATGCATTAACAATGAGAGGTATTCCTGGAATTCTTCACTTAACATCCTAATTGCACGAACTGAATCTCCTATTCAAAACCCTGTACATAATGATTCATTTAACATATACTTTTTAACAACCGTGCAACAAACTATGTCAAGAATATTTAATCTTTAATTCAAAACTTTCACTTATTGCTTATTGAAAGCAAACTTTTGGAAAAAGCAATATATTTATATTCTCTATTTTTATCAGAAGCCCAGGTTTCCCTAGAAGCTCACATCCTGTGAGCTGTACTCTTAGGCAGACAATGATTTTCCTCCACCATAGTTTGTTTTTTCTGTATTTCACTTCTGAAAACACCTCAAGGAATCACAGATCTCGTGTCCCCCTTACAGCAAACTATCTTGGTCTGAATCTAAGGGAGACAGAGATATCACAGTTGCTCTTCTGCCTGTCAGCTTCAATTACTTCAACAGAACTTGGTGCACGGATTTTAATGAAAACTATTTGGAAGTTAATGCCATTTCCAAGCACCAGAGGGAGCTCAAAAATGAGCTTAAAAGGACACTTCGTATTAATCAGTGACAAATATCCAATGTCAAAATAATGGTACTTTCACATTCCACTTATATTCTATGAGTTTTGTTGGCCATGTCCAATATTTATATGAAAGAACATAATAGAAAATAAACCCACCCAAATTTTCACACTTCTTAATCATATCAGAGGGTTTAAAATTGATAAAGACTGGTTAAAAAACCCCAAACAAAACAGAACTGAAACTTATTTAAAAAATCCTATTGCTTCTGATATTCACTTTATACATAGTTGAAAAAAGCAGAAATCAACATGGTAAGTGTTACTCATTTTTCAACAGCTCAATTCTACCTACTGCATTTTGTTAACTAAAACCTGATTTACACTATACAAACAGAAGTTTTTCTTTTGATATTGTAACGTCATCTAATTAATAAAGAACATGAGATAAAGATTGAAACAACATTTAATGCTTAAATATGTATACAATTACATGCTACCACTATTTTATAATAATGGATTTTAATAATATTAAATGTAATTAGTAAATAAAATTTACAAGTATCACATCAAAATTGTAGACTGCAATTCCATATTGATTAGCTCAAGATACATTTCACTCTAACCACCTCTGAATGCTTCTTGTTAGCTGTTATAGAATCCTGGAACTCAGCACCTTCTTTGCAATCCTACATGTACAGCTGCTTATGCCAGCACTGCAGCTGCACTACAAGCCATGTGACAGGAGTGACTCTGACATGCAGCTGGAACTTCATTATTTTCTAGTGAAATTACAGAGACCAGTAATACTGCCAAGACTACATGTTCACTGACATAATACACTTTGTTATTAATAGTGTACTAATTTACTTACTTTCAGTTCCTCTTCCATTTCAGATATCCTTCTTTCTAGTGCTCTTCTTTCCTGTATCAGAAGATGTGTGTTAATGCTGTACAATACAATGTTTTAACAATTACAGCTTGTAAATACTGTGGTAACAGTGAAATACTTCAAGTTTCAAAGATCATACAACCAAAAGCGTAGTGTGGACAGAAAACTTGTGATGGCAGTGATATATAGAAATTTTACGGAATTTTAATATCCAAAGAGGAAGAGATATAGAAATTCATATCAAGTCCTACCAAACATACCCCTTCCTTTTCACTAATTTAGAAAGTTTTTAAGTATAACTTCTTTGGATTTATTTTTTATGAGGGTTTTGTAAGACCTTAATATCCAAGAAATGCAGAAAATCATCAGAAACAAACAAGAATATTAAAAGATACAAGCAAAAAGCATAAGCTTTCACAGAAAAACAAACGTAGCTGAAACATGTCTCAGGTCAGTGGGATCTGTCCACACTCTGAACTGCAACTTAGTGTTGATACAACTGACATTACAGGACTTAGCTCAGTACCATAAGAAATCTAGTTATGTGAGATCAGCTGCTTCTTGAGAAATTTTTTTCTGTGTATTTTCTGCATTTCTCGTATAGTTCAATTTTCCTTCTATTTCCCTTTTTACCTGAGAAGCAGGAGAAATTATCCTTTGTATATGAACTTGACTGCACAGATTACATAACCAAGCCAGCTTATGGAAAGTTAGCTTACAGTTTTCTATATTACATTGCAGTCTGCAGTGCAGGTATGTTTTTATTTTGTTTAAACCTATTTTTCAACACATCTGACAGATGAGCAGCTAATGCAATAGACTTTGGGGTTTACAGCTTGATTGCTTGCTTTCCTGTGTCAGATGATGCAGTGTATCTCATTTAAAAGCAGCTGCAGTTATCAGTACTCTACAGTCAGATTTTTTTCCAGAGGGTGAGAGGCAGAAGCAACAGATTATTGCGAAGTGGACATTGCATCTGCATACAACGGTGTTATGCAAACAGCAAGCAGCATTGACTGAGGTGTGTAAAACTTTGGTTAGATCATACCGCCCAGTGGATACTGACTCTTGCCGGACACCTTTCAGATATAAATCATTTGAATTTAGTTTAATCACAGTGCAGTTATACCCCAACATTTTCCCATTATAGCAAACAACTTTAATTTTTATCAAAGTAATAAACATATTACTGCAGTTCTTACTACTTAATGTACTTACATCCTTTGAATTAAGACTTCTTTTACAATTACAGTAATGAGCTTAAGTACCAGCGAGTTAGTGGATGTAACTAAGAAAAATCCCACAATCTTACATTACTTAGAATTTTATCTGTTACCTACTAGTATTACAGAATAACAAATATTATGTGTTCTTATATTAAGCAATATTCAACATTTTTTCAATTACCAAGAGATGAATGATCAAATAAATCTCAAAATTTCAGGCATCTAGAAATTTTTAATCTTTTCGAAGCATTTGCTTAACTAGTATGTTGAGATTGTCTATTAGCAATAAAATCCAATTCAGCAGAACTGACTTTTTATACTTCACATTATACAACAGAAAAATATAGACTGGTCTAGACATAGTAGTCTTTGTAAAACTGTTTTGTTCCTATTTGATGAAGCTATGCTTGTCTTTTTCTTGAACTGCTTACTCTTGTAGGAACTGGCTTGAGGGATGCCAATGAAATAATGCTGAGAAGATTTGCCAGTATTATTTGATTTTTTCTTGGACTCGAAGAAAGTATTTAAAATCTATGAGGTGTAAAATTTTGATACACTCCCTCGATTCTGTAAGGTATGCCAAAGAACATTTATAACTCACAAAAAAAGAAAAAAACCCCATGCTAATCTCTCACAAAATACAGTAGCTCATTTGTATTTATCAAAGCAACTAAGAGCCACAGGATTGTGCAGTGAAACTGAGCTGCAGATAAACACATATGAAAAACTGATCCCCCGAGAGCTATACAAACTTCAAGAAGTAAAACCAGATGTATATGCCTACATATGTATATTCAACAATACAAAGAAATACACCTCTCCACAATTCAACTTCCCAGCTGAAGAATTCTAAATTTGGGGAAAAAAGTTGTTTAAAGGTACCTAGCTTACTGAATTCTAATCCAGACTGAAGCCTAATAAGTTTAAGTTTCGGGTTTAAGTTTTATGACCATGTCATATAAAATTCTTCAAAAAGCTGTTAGCATATTTGGCAGAGTGATAGGTTGTTAAAGAAACCCTTATATTTGCCCATGTATTGCACTTGTGCTCTGATCTGTACCCCCATCCCCATGGAAACAGCCCCTTTCTGGTAAACTGTTTTCAAATGAACAATTTCACAATTCATCACCAAGTCACGTCATGGAAACTCACTGCTGAAGGGTGAATTTAAATAAAAAATAAAATTCAAAGCCAGTATTTTCTGAATTTTACTACTGTGCAAATCTAGGTTTAAGACATATTCTCATTCTCTCCACTGAAAAGGTAGGTTTCAGCTTGAAAATGTCATAATCTGAAGATGTCTTCAGCTCTTTCTCTGTCGGCCTTTTATTTCTTACAATTTTTCCTCACTACTTTACTTTTGCCCTCTCCTCTTCTCTATGTAATTTATATAAAAATCTTTAGATTTATATTTTATTTTAGTGAAGTAATATACTTGGAGAAGTATACTTAGAAAAGCTCTACAATTTCTTTTAATTTTTGCATTTTCATTTACATTACAGATTAAAAAGGTGTCTTTAAAATTATTTTTAAATGCTGAATTTGATAAGCTTATTTCTAGAGAACAGCTATTGATGACTAGCAGCTGAGAATCCTGATTCAGTCACATTCAAAGTTAAACTTCAGATTTAAACAACACAGAAAATATATTAATATATTCCTCATTTAAATTCCTATCTGAAAAGAAGTGTGTAATTATAAACAAGATTCAGATACACAAATTTTGTGTTAATCCTGTTTCAGCCATACAGCACCTAAGTTACATACATCGCTAAGTTAATTATTTTATCCACCAGCTTTAATACTAATACATTTAGGGAAAATAACATTTCTGAAAGACATTTTGCTGTTAGACTGAATGTCTTTAAAAAAATGCAAGAATTTCTAAAAAAGCCAGTTGTTTTAACACAATGGCCTGTTTTGGGAGAAAGACAAGCAGTAATTTAAAACTGAAATAATGGCTAACTATGCAGTACTCCATGCATTACCTATGAAGCCACACAGTAATGAATGCAGCTACATCTATTAAATAATTAAATGTCCACTTTGTGTGGCCGTGCTAGCAAGCAAGAAATCAATTATCTGCTGCTGAAATCTTTGTACTGATGAAATCACTGCCCACACAAGGATGCCAAAATATTAAAGAGCAATAGGTGCTGAACGGCAGCAATTAACTGCAGAGACTAAAGTAAAGACAGCAAAACTTCAGGAACTGCCTGAGAGTATTTCTACATCTCCATGTGCTCCTGTAAAATCTGTTGGTTTATATACAGGACAGTTTTGTATAACTAAAACTTAGTTTTGAAACCTGGAAAATCAATACAAAAGGCTAATGAATATGAAATTTATTGGGGATAAATGTTTACCACATCACTTCTTACTGTCAAAGTCTAAATTTTCTTTCCAGTTTGTCTGTAATGTGTCACTCCAAGATCAAGGGAGAAGAAAAGAACCTATGTAGCTCAGAGTCATGAAGGAAGCCAAGACCACTACAAAATCAATGTAGTTTTGCTTTACGCCACTGTGAAACTAAACTTTTACAGGGTTGGATGTTAAATTAGCATGTAACTACAGCCTAAAATTATCATGTGTCCAACTTCTGAAACAATTCCTGTAGTCTATCTCACATATGATTTATTGCATGACTTCTTTCCCATTCAATTTAGGGTTGTCTCTGACTGATGCCCCTCTTTCTGCGCTGCTTACTCATTCTTCCAATTTCTCCCCCTATCCCACTATCATATTCCTCTGGAAAAAGTTAAGAGTGCAAGGAAAGAGGCAGATAAAGATAATTTTATATCATTAGCAGGTTTAAGGTCTCATGTCTGTGAGGCAGAAACAGCTATCTCATTAACAACAATAATTGGTGCCTGTGGTAAGCTCTGAAGAAACTAACTTCTCTGCATCTTGGAAATGTGTTAAAAGATGAGACACAATGAATATTAACCCTCTGGAATGCCAACATTGTTTTGGATGAGATGGAACAAGTGACCCTCTGATCCCTGGAGAGCAGCAGAGTTCAGAAACTGGCTATCACGAACGAACAGAAAAACTAAAGGCAATTATGAAGTATAATTCCCATCTCACATTCACTGCCACTTTGAAACCTAAAATCCTCAAATCCTCTGAAAAATGCAAGTTAAAAGAAAGGCTTCTGTTCCTACTAAAATACATCCAAACCAGGGGTTGCAAAACAAACTAAAACAAAGCTTGGATTGGAATATTTAAAACTTCTTTGGTGGAAACTCACCCTTTTCTCCATTTCCAAGAGTGATCTGTCAGCAAATCTTTCTTGTCTCTGAAACACAAAATTGATGAAGACATTGACATGTGCTTTGAAACAACATAGAACTGAGGAAAAAAACCCCAATTTGACATTTTAGTATTGTGTCTGAAGTATATAATCAAAAACATATTAAAGTGTGTTCAAGGAAGCAACACTGAAATAAAGAATAAGCTGGATTTATCATGCACTCCTTCTGTTACCATCCCTGTTATTTAACTACTACACAGCCTTTGACTAACAGGAGTAACACAGTATTTCTACCTAAAAGCATTACAAAACAAGCACCTTTTAAATGTTCTTTAATGTTTGCAGGATACACGTGAAAGAATTAAGCACAGGTAAATTGTTGTAAACACAATCTGATAATAGTAAACATCCTACAGCAAGAGTAGACAAATTTAGACAAATCTAACTCCAGTGTATGTGTCTTGTGTAACTGTATGCAGCACTGTTATCTGATAGCAGTTACTGGTAACAGGAATGCATTATTTGCTCTTCATTTCCAAGAGTAAGCTATCTAACCAGCCAGTAACCAGCCAGGAAGAACTAGCAGGTTATGCCAATTTGCCAGTAAGTTTATAAATTAATCAATCAATCAATCAATCCCAATTGTCAGTTTGAATATAAGCTTAATAGTGTAGAAAGTGTTTACACCTACCCTGCAAAAAAGTTGCATGCAGATACATGCTGGCAAGAACCACTACTACTTAATTAGGCAGGAAGCAGTCACACACACATTTTCATCACAGCTGAAGACCAGAATCCTGTGCTCTTTTTTTCTTTAGAGAGAAATACTCTTCTCCATTCCCATCTTTGAACAAAAAACAAAGCTGATGCCTAGTAAAGAGTAGCCCATAGCCTGGGGTACTTCTGGTTTACTATCTACATTGTTGGTTAAGTACATGCTTTTTTGTTTTAATACAAACCTGAGTGGTCTTCTCCAACTGTAGCTTAAGATCTGTAAGTTCCATGTTGGTGTCATGTAACTGTGCTTTCAGTTTTTCATTTTCAGCTAGAATCTGTTCATAAAGCTAAGAGAAAACATTTGTTAAAAATATCACATAATAGTGAGATTAGCCAAAAAACTTCAAAAGTATCATTGAACCATATGTAAAGTTAGCAATTACATTAGCAGTCTAAGAAGTAAAATAAAGATGTTTAAAACTAGCAAGCACAGTAAGAACCTGTTACTAAGTATTTATAGAAACAAGCAGCTTTGCATAGGGAGCACACAACTTACCTTACACATAATCAAGCCACCTTTTTTTCTTCGGACTTCCCAGACTACCCACCAGAGTAAACTTTTCAACCAACTCCTCCTCTATTTTAAAACAAGAGCTAAACATATTTTTACCTTATTTGTAAGCTGGCAAACATATAATAAAAGGCTTCACATACGCTTACATCAGTTTTAATGATACTTTTCTTATGACAAAAACTATCATTTTTAAAATTTGACTGCATCCTGGCTCCTCTAGATTTCTCCATTGCCTTGAAAAGTACAAAAGCCAGAAGCTGTTTCATAATGTGCATTTTTCCCCACTGCAGTGGTGCCCTGTGCTTCTACATTCAGCCAAGCTACTTTAAGCAGCATTTCTGATGCAATGTGAGACGACTTACACACAATTTTACAAAAGCAGTAATGAAGTTCTATTTTTGCACCAAACTTATTGGATTAGATACCTTCTTAAAATCGGGGCTATCATCTTTTTCTAGTCTACTGCAGTATGGTTTTCGATCTTCAAGGTAACTCTGTGACCCTGACCGCCCCTGTGCTGAATCGTAGCGATCACCTGCAGACATGCTGAGTGATCCCGTGTCATATCTGTAAAAGAAAAGTTCTGATTTTTCTTTGTCTTTGCAGCCAAACAGAGACCCCTGACTGTATCAAACATTTTGACTTTGCTGCTATCCAGCTAAAAACAATCAAATGCAATTATGTATTTTAGTTAAGACTACCATCTTCTAATTTGATGCAAATTTCATTTTTACATTCTCCAGTACTTGAAGATTCTGGGTGAAAATATTTTCAAATTGCTCAGTCTGCAGAGTAATGCATGTAGAGAAATATTTTTAATGTAATCAAATTATTTAATGCAAGCAAATATTTATCTTAAAATACTTTAAATCTAGCTTAGATAGCTTAATTCTTCTTTATTTATAAAGAACATATATTTTTGAAGTATATTAGTTTAACTGAAGTGTTTTAAAAGACATTAGATGAATGGCCTAGATGTATTTTAAGTTTTATTACAATAACCAGGATTTTGCTGTGAATTCTAGTATTTCAACAGAAGCAGCTGATGAAACTTCAGTAGTCTTTATCCTAACAACTCAATAACAACCAGTACTAATAAAATTAACAGTAATTTCACTGTTCACTCTTTACAAATCATGTGTTAGAGCAGTTTTATTTAACAGATTTTCACCATTCAGAACATAATAAAATTCGTTAATGAAAGCTAATGATCCAAAAAGAAATTATTTTTTAAAAATTATGACTATTTCAGCATTTACTTTTAAAGAAATCTTAAGGAAATCTGTTTTTCAGAGGTTGTATTTTTCTTAAGGTTACATAGAAAATTTTCAGTATGATATTCTACAAGAGAGGCAACAAGAAACTTATATCTTCTTTGTAAAAGTTGGGTCTATGCTGAAAGATCTGTAGGGCATAGTACTGTGTCCACTAGGTTCTATGAAATGCTCAGCCCACCTTCAGTACAGTACAAACTAGAGTTCAACCTATTCCCCAGCATGGACTATTCCACCCACACATGGCAGGACTGTAGCATAACCATCATACTTCATGCAAAAGCTAGGTATCATCACAGCACTTTAAAGCTCAATACAACTACTGGACTTAAGCTGACTTAAGCTGAATTTGTACATAAAGAACTTAAAACGACAACATGCGGACAGAAAGTATAACAAATCTAAATAATTTGTTTAAATTGCACATACCTTGAAAGGCTCTCACTCTGTGGAGGGGAGAGGTAAGAGAGAAAAAGAATGGATTGGTCAATAATTTAATTAAAATATGTAACAATCTGAACAAGTACAACTGAACAGTTATGTCAAATGCACATGTTATCCACCAGTATGTATTAACTGAACTAGTGTCAAGCTTCAATTTTGTTATGTCAGGAAAAGAAAAGAAATACATGCTAGAATGCACTTGACAAAATATGGTTTACAAGGACATTAACAAAACACTCTAAAAGTCTGGAGTGCCCTAAACAGTGGAGTCATTTCAGCAGCTGGTGCATTCTGGGTTTGCTTCCCTTTTATCAAAGTGTTTCTTAAATTCACTCTTCCTTCTTTCTCTTCTTTAACATCAGCTATGATGTTTTGAACATAATGACTTCAGCTCAAAACAATAAATTAAGATACAGGATCACTGTTTCAACATAGCATGACTGGAAACAAGTTACTACACGAACAACATAAGGACGTACTTATTAGATTTAATTTAAATGACAGTAAATTTTGTCCCTGTGGATTCACCTGGAATGAATTAATAAATGAAAGTAATACCAAAAATTAAACTCTCTTTAGTTGACAAGCAACACTTAATTAAAAGTGATGATGTAACGGTGAGGGAGTGTCCACTAAGCATTACATCAGTCATACAAACCTTTACCCCCTCTGGGTGGTCAATACAGAGTCATAATTTCTTCCAACTATTATTCCAATCTTGAGTGAAGACATTTCAGTCAAGAAACTCTACTGATGTATCATCACTTGGACATCCTCCAATGTAATTCATCTAAGCAGTGGCTGAAGCCTTCCCCATAGGTGGTTTTCTGGGGGGGGCTAATGTGACCTGCTTGGCACCCTTTTACAGAAGGAAACTGGATTTTCAATGTACATGGGTAAAAAGCCGCATTTCCCACAATACACCCAACTTCCCCTTTGACACCTTGAAGTACACTTACTGCACAGCGGATATCAAAGGTACATGCTATAGCCTAACCACTCCTAATAAAACACCACTATTTTCTGTCGAGAGAATGAATAATGCAAATTGAGAGATTTTGTAGAATATGGCACAGTTAGTCCATAAATTAAAAGCTAACCACAGCTGTAGTATCTATTCAAATTACTAGGGTTTTTTTGCAAAGTATCATACTTAAAAACTGGCTTTACAGAAACAATCTACCAAAGAAGTCTTCCAATGTCCTTATTTTTAAGTGGCTATCTTACAACTTAGTTCTAAGACTATTCTTGCAGCAGGACCATCAATTTCTTTTAAGTAACAACATGGCATTTTTTGTGACATTTCAAGAAATTCTCTGCTCTTAATATTAAAAAACCTAAACAAAAGTAGGGAACAACCTCAAAGTGTCGAAAGTGCTAAGAAAAGTCTCAGTTCTCTTTAATAGCTTTCCTTTAAGGACAAATGATCGCCTAAGGAATCAAAAGAGTTCTGAAGAAAAAGCAAGCACAGACTGAAATCTTACAAGACAGTTCTTTCAAAAATCTCTGACACAAATAAGGTAATGATTTTTCTGATTCCTTAACATTTTCAGACTTAAAATCATTCTTGTCATTCTCCTCTAATTTTTTTTGTAGCATGCACCCAAACCGCATCCATAACTTCTCTGGGCAACCTGTTCTGGTGTTTCACCATAAAATCATTTGCATTGGAAAACACTTCCAAGATCACTGAGGAGTCCAACCTTTGACTGAACACCGCCATGACAGCTAAATCATGGCACTAAATGTCATGTCCAGTTGTTTCCTGCATGTTTCCAGTGACAGTGACTCCACAGCCTCTCTGGGCAGCCTGTTCCTATGCTTAACTACCCTTTTCAATGAGAAAATTCTTCCTGATGTCCACCCTGCACCTCCCTGGCCCAGCTTGAGGCCACTTCCTTTAATCCTGTCCCTGCTGCCTGGGAGAAGAGGCTGACCCCCACCTGGTTACAGCCTCCCTTCAGGGAATTGGAGAGAGGTCTCTCCTGAGTCTCCTTTTCTCCAGGCTGAACAACCCCAGCTCCCTCAGCCACTCCCCATAAGACCTGTGCTCCAGACCCTTGCCCAGCCTTGCTGCCCTTCTCTGGGCATTCTCCAGCACCTCAGTGTCCTTCTTGCAGTCATGGGCCCAGAACTGGACACAGGACTCGAGCTGTGGCCTCTCCAGTGCCAAGTACAAGGGGACAATCCCTGCCCTGGCCCTGCTGGCCACACTACTGCTGATCCAGGCCAGGATGCCTTTGGCCTTCTCGGCCACCTGGGCGCACGCTGGCTCATGTTCAGCCACTGTCACCAGCATCCCCAGCTGCTTTATCCCTTGGGCACTTTCCAGCCACTCTGTCCCCAGCCTGTAGCACTGCATGGGGTTTTGTGACCCAAGTGTAGGACCCAGCACTTGGCCTTGTTGAGCCTCATCCAGCTGGCCTTGGCATCCAGCCTGTCCAGCTCCCTCTGCAGAGCCTTTCTGATCTCCAGCAGATCAACACTCCTGCTGAACTTGCTGTTATCTGCAAACTGACTGAAGGTGCCCTAGATCCCCTCAGCCAGGTCACGGATGAAAGTATTAAATAGGACTGGCCCCAACACTGAACTCTGGAGAATTCAGAGTTCATAAACAGGTGCCATCTGGATGGAATTTCATTCACCACCACTTTCTGGGCCTGGGCACATAGGAAAAAGTGCACCTGTCCAAGAACTCTTGGTAAGTCAATTCTACACTTCTCCACCATTCCAGCCCAACACACTTTTAATAATATTCATCATTTTGGGACTGATTTAGCTGTAATTAGCTGTCTGATTTTCACTGTAATGTTATTAATTCTATCAGAAACACCATATAGCATGTTCTGCCAAAATTAATCTCTACAGAACAGAATATGAAGTAGTTTCAGATCTAAGGATAATGCTATGTACTACTGGGAGGAAAGGAAACAGGACTATACAATTATGTTAATATGGCACAGAAATAAAAAATATGGCAAATCAAAATGGCACAGAACAAGTCTCCTAACTAAAATATTTAACAGACATGTAATGGAAGCTTTTTTAAAAAAAGAAAGAAATATCACTTGAATTTTATTCTTAAGTAATGAACCTGATTCTGTAGTGTGCTACTCCAGGGTTTAGGTCAAAAGAAATACATTCTTCTTATAGCCCAGCTTACTTAACTAATTCCCTTTTAACACCTCTTCATCCCTCTGTCAAACACCATTCTGTTTTTAAGGATTTTTCCCATCAAATCAAGCCTATTATGCTATTTTCCACTGACTTTTTATCAAGACCAATAATAGTTATTCAGGATATTCAGAAAACCATTTTGCTCACTGAAGAAATTATGTTCATTGAGCTCTTCAACCTTTTTAAATTAACTTTAATTTTTTCTTTAAATTAACTTCTCAGATTATTTTTTAATTACAATAATGACAGCACTGTGTTTAACTTCCAAAGGTTTTAATTAGTGTGTGCTAAGTGTTTGGACATAATTACTCTGAAAATAACAATGTAGGTGAAATAAAGATTTTGCTGGGCAGAACCTGAATGCTTCCTCCAGTTACCTGCTGCATCATGCCCCTGACCTGTGTGTCAAAAATCTAATCTACTTTTTCTGGATGCTAATTCTACGTAATCAGAATGGAACACAAAATGATCAGTTAATGGCCACTGTTGATATGTAAATTCAACTGTAACAAAAGTTTTACAATCAAAATGTATCTCTTGAAAGTTAATGAACAAATTATCTTTCTTGAATTACCTGAGTTTCTTTCTTATTTGTTCCTTCTTCTGAATCAGACTGGTGATCCTGTTCATTTTCATCACTCTGGTGAGAGGTGGGAGAGGAAAAATTAATTAAACTGTTGAAAGCTTATTAAGATTTTAATGCATTCATATTTGAATGTGAAAATATAAGAGCAGCAGAATACTCCACAGAGAATATACAGGATATATGAAGAAAATTCTCAAACAGGTACATGCTTTTAGTACCAGAAGAAGATGAAACGATTTTGCATTTGACACTTGAAAATCTGGTTTTTACTTTACATATGGATCCCGTGACAAAGAAAAGGGAAAAGGAATAGTTTGAAACATCAGCCTTTCTAATCTGACAGCATTCTTTAAGTTGCTAAGTACATAGCTGCTTGCAATGTGCCAAATAAAGAGTCTCATTTTTACAGCTTTGGTAGGCAAGCAATAGAAAACATTTGTTCAATAATTTCTTTACCTTAGAATATGACTAATTCCTATTAAATTTTGGTTACTAAAATGTTCTAGAATTTGTGTCAGCAGTATCAACTGAAAAAACTCAATTTTGATTTTGCTCCTGAAAGCATCAAACCAAACCCAAAGAATATTTAAATTGAAAAGCATAATTTTTTCTAGAACAATTACATATTATATTACTCTAAACAATTCTCTATTTTAAGAGTACACTATACACATTTCATTTTGCTCATTTTACTCACATCCTGAGTCCAAAAAGAAACTCCTGTAGATCGTCGTTTTTCTCTTGGTCTCCGTCTTTCCCTTATAGACTTAGGCTGTGACTTATCTTCTTCCTTTTCTTCTTCTTTTTTGCCCCCTTCTGTTAATAATAACTTTTTCATTCACTGAATCATGACACAATCTAATTTTCTGAAATACTTCTTCTCAGTCTTTAAAATGCTCACAATCAATTCTTTTTACCTCAAATAAATTTGCTGAAGAGCTTCTTACCACATACAGGATTTGCTGTGATATACACTCCTCAGAACACATAGCTCTAAAATACTGTAAATACTAATTTCACCTCAGTCACCTAAACAAAATGTGTTAATGTAACAGTAATACAATACAACTTAAAATTCAGTTTTTAAAACTGTCATGTAATAATTGAAATATCTGTGTCAGCAGATGCATAAAAGTAGAAAAAAAGAGAATGTAATCCTTTACCATTCTTCATCAAACAAGCTTTTTTTTGCATACATCAAGGATGCAGTATTTATAAAACCCCAACTTTTCTAAGTCCTCCTTAGAGCTCTCCTTTTCATCACAGTCCTCTCCAGTTTTGCTCTAAGAAAGAATAAACTGGGAACTCCTAGATTATGACTGTATTACAGCTGTCCTTTTTCTTTAAAAGAAATGCAATTGCAGTTCAAAATATATGTAGCAACACCGGATTGTGCCTGCTCCCCAATTCGTTTACAAGTAGTTTTGTGCAAAAAAAATATTAAACCAACATGCCCAAACCAAAGCTTTTTACTCATCATGCAGTTATTATGCAGTCTGTTCAGCCTGATTATCTTTTATTAAATAAAGAAACCACAGAATTGAGTTCAGATAGAAGAATCATTAATAACTACCATCACTAGTCTTCAGAGGTAAATAAACACTTTAGAGTGAAGCAAGAATTAAATAGGAAAGAAGATAAATACATTAATGGTGAACAAAGACCTTTCCTAATATAATAAACTAGGATTTTACCTCTGTGATTTCAGATGGTAGTGTTATTTCTCCTCCAAAAATTGTAACTTGAAAAAAAATAGAACCTGTGGTAGCTAATATTTACCAATGAAAATCTTTTCCACAGAACAATCTATAGTAAGTTTCCTAGAGTAAGCATGCATTATGAAAAAATCATAATCCAAACTTCAGTTCATTTTAGGACATAGGGAAAAAAAAATCAGAAAATATATCCATGAAGCCTAGCCCCAGTAACTTCCTCAGAAAACACCATTCTAGGGAACATGGCAATACTGCCATGTAGTTAATGGAGATTTCATCAATGGATCATTTTATATGACCCTCAGTGGAACAAAATTATCAGCTTTAATCAGTAATTCTACTGAAGTTACTGATCAACAACTTGAATTCAAGTATTTCTCTCAAGTCAACTGTGGCAAGTCCAAGAACAGGAAATCACATTGTATGTTAACAGGCCCCTCCTTTGACAGGCAAAGAATCAGGCACAACTTCTCTGAGTTATAGCAGGTGACTCACATCTGAAATGAGGGGAAAATCTCTGAGACATCAGAGAATTTTTTTTGTGATCTCTAAATCATGCATCTAATCCTCAGTTTAAGATTACATAAACCAGTTAAAGTATGAAGAAGTATGATTATGTCTGAACTACAATGGGAAACATCCCCTTTCCTCTTCCAGCTGCTCATACAACCCTGAGAAGTCCTTAAAGAAATAAAGAAACATTCCAGTCCTTCACTGTGGAAGAACTGAAACAAACCTCTAGTAATTTAGCAATTATTTAATAGAGTAAAATTTCTTCTTAATACCTGCAAGTATTTAGACCTTGAAATATGGCATTGTATGACAGTTGCCGTTAAAGCAGAAATTAAAGCATTATATGGATACTTATGGGAGTATATTTGAAATTTCTGTGACCCAACAACGGAAAAAACCAAAATGGACGCAGAACACCACCAAATACAGAAAAACTTTTTTCCTCTCTATAAGAAAGTTTTGAAATTTCTTACAGAAGTTGTGAGCAAGGTACATCCCCAGTGGTCTTACATATCTTACCCCATTTTGAAATACCTCTAGAAGTGTAAGCTGTCCTTTGTCAACGAAAACAAAAAATCTCTTCAAAACAGAACTCCTACCTCTCTCACTTTCCTTTGTTCCACTACGAGAATAGGCAGAAGTTATACCTATAAGGCTGTTTGGTCTGTTTAGCTGACTTGAACTTGATAGAGAGCTAGTGGAGGTGGAGAGCGAAGAGGTGGTTGATGAAGAAGTTGAAGTCGGTCTATAGCGATGATACGGCTATTTAACAGAAAAACGTCAGAATTAATTTACCAGAATTAACAAATACAAACCATGGGATATGAAAACATTTAACTACATAAATGATTCTTACAGTAGCACCAAAATTAAAATAATATTGTTGGAGTAAAGATTCATATAATTTCTCTACCTAAGGAGACTCATCATGAAAATACCTCTTCAACAGTTCGGGAATATCTTTGTCTATAATCATCATCTTTAGTTTCAGATTCTTTCTTTTCTTCTTGTTTTTCTTTGTCTTGCTTTTCTTTCTCCTCCTTTTCTTTTTCTTCATTTTCCTGTTCTCTGGTTCGTGTGGGACGACTTCTTCCTATAGTTTTTTCAGCTTCTTGAAGATCTGTCAGTGTTACGCCCTGTGAAAACAGTAGTCAGCAAACACCATTTAAATATAACATTAACATTAATGTAGATGATCACATTACATAAATACTTTAAAGACAACTTTCAACTTAAGAAAATTAAATCTATCTATTAAGAAATAAATTTTACCTATATATTCTACCTATAAGCTTTCTTCTTGAATCTTGGAACCAAACATCCCTCCGATATGTGGCAAGTATTTGCTGTAATGTGATCTACTGCAGACTCTCCAGCAAGCCAGTTTTTAGTTGAACTAAAAGATTCAGATTGCATAGAATTTCCTATAGAAATAATTTAAGAATCCAATAGATGCTTTTAATATGATCATAAGCACATTAAATGTTTCTGAAAGAACCCTAAAAATATAATACTTATTTTCAGAAATATTGATACTTTACAAATTAATTCCTTGCGACTAAGGTAAGACACACTAAAAAGTCTCTTGTTATTTTTAGGCTAAAAATTAGTTTTGAAATAAGCTCAGAAAGCAAACAATTTTATGAAGACAGCTTTTCTCTACTATGCTTTTCAGCTGATGTATCTTAGTAAGACATTGCTCAAAAGACATTGTAATTTACTCTTCAAAGCAAACTTTGTATCTTGTCAGTTACATAATTGCTTTTAGTGTTGGTAAAGTTTAATCCAGTAATTCCTGGTAGCTTCTTTGCTGTAAACATTCAGCAATAGTTAGCCTGTAGTCTGACCATCATTCAGGACTCTGAATTAGTATTTTGAAGTAAAAATAACTCTGGTATGATCAAGTTGTATCAAGCAGCACAGATCTCTCATTAGGAAAGCTAACCAGAAGTATTTGAGGAGTTTAAAACTGCAAAGATTTGAAAGCAACATCAGTCAGCTGTGTAGCTATGGATTCAGCCTGAAAATAGGTAAGGACAATGGCTGGAGTATTTCTTTCTGCCGTTTTATTCAGGGACTATTTCCTGATTATTCTCAGTTTGGCAGCAGATAGTGGTTGGCAGTTGCTCCACTGCCCAAAGAGAGTTCAAGTAAATTAGAGATACTCTATTTTGCTACTGCCGCATTGGTCCCTGTGATAGGATTGTGCCAGTTGCTAATAGATATGGATAAAAACTGGGAAGAACTTCAGATATACTTATCAGTATGTAAACTAAGAGAGAAATGCTGCAAGGAGACATGCAGTTAGATACTAGATTATTAGCATATAATAAAAAACTCTCTTTTAGTATTTTTCCTTCAGAGAAACTAAAAGATTAAAAGTAATTTTTTGTATGTCATGAATCTTATTAGCTACCCATATTGTTGATTAGCTCAATCATATTTATCTACAATAGTTCATGCACAGAAAAAATTAATTAGAAATGGATGCAAATGCAGTATGCTATGGCTGTTTCCCAAGAATGGTGTTATGGGTATGTTTTCAAAAATACAGAAGCTTTAATAATACTATACCTGTGTAGATCTTCTAGACTGTCTTGCTTGCCTGGATCTAGCTTTTCTTTGGGACTCAGACTCTTCATCCCGTACTGGAGTGAGGTATGATCTAAAGGGTTAATTACATACAAAATTGGCATGTGATAATTTTTGCACAAATTTATTAAATGGTCAAATCCCACCCCCCAACACAAGAGACTGAAAACTCAGGCAATCAGAAGAAAATACTTAACTATATAGGAGAGATTACATTTTAGACATTTCATCCATATCATACTGATCTACTTATTCATTAAGACAGCAGCCTTAAAACTCAATTAAAATACACAGAATTCCCCTACTTAATTTAGATTTCTTTTTACCATTTTCTATAAATATAACTTAAGCTCTTTTGGTATTTTACTGGTCTACTAACACAGGGGTAGAAGACCTCAGAGGTTCAGCCAGTTAGACATTTATACATTGAATATGTGTTTGTATTAACTTTCAACATCACTTCTAAGCTTTTAGAAAAAGCCAAATGTACTGCTAATGCAGAAAACCTAATTATATCATCCATTTCAACAGAATTAAGAATCCCTGATGAGGTGGTTACCATATTTTCACATGAATCATCTATGCTTTGAGTAATCCAAGTCCCTATGAAAAAATGAGCTTAAAAAGAAATCTTCATGAAATGCACAGAAATCCTGCATAATAAGCAGATAATTGTAATCAAAGATAAATGGCTACTAGAGTAGACATACAAGGTCTGGACTCGTTTTAAGAAATTCTCTAATCCAGATTACAGGTAAAAAACCCAACAGGAGATACATACATGCACAAATGCATATATCTGTATGTATGCAAACCCATAATTAAAGAACTTAGAAGTTTTTAATGCATTTGTTCATCTTTTATGGCAGAATATTCAGGAAGCTGCTAAAATTTCACACAGTTTTTAAATTCTTGGATTGGCTGCATATTAGAAAAAAGTGAAAAAAAGATTTGAAAAAAGTGAAATCAAGAGGTTGCTCAAAGGCTGCTTAAAACCTCTCTGAGCTTCTTTAGATCAGAGTCTACAATATGTTCTGATTGTCTCTTTTTATGTCTCATTAGATAAGAATAGTTAACAAACATTTGATAAAGATTCAATAATTAGCTAGTGATTATGCCGATCATCAGCTATTAACACCTAAATAATTAATGTATGGAAAGAGCAGTTTGCTCACCTAATAATATATTTGGTAGCCTTAGCACATACTAAAAAGAGTTCTGAAACATTCTTAAGGTTAAAAAACTTCATTTATATAGACCTATGGATTACAACCTATGCTCTACCCCATTAAAATACTTACAATTAACTGCTATACCTAAAAATGTTAAAACAACTCCCATCTTATGGCACATCTTAAAAAACCCACACTATGTAAATTTCAATTCTTTATCCAGGTCTTTTGTAAACAGCATTTTGATTGACTTTTCATTTCCCAAAAACTCTAGGCTGTACTGACATGAGGAAAAGGGTGCCCATTAGGCTGCTTTAATCAACTTGACCTGAACCATCACCTGCCTAGGAGGGCTTGACTGCAGAGCAGGTGTCATCTTTAGGGCTTAAAATTGCCACAAACTTTTCCCAATAACTTGCTTTTTAGAAACTGCTGTACCTACACCTACCTTCCAATAAATCTGAAATATTTTAAATTGCATGGAGTGAAAAAGAAGTCTCAAGTTCTCAGGCGCACACTGCAGCTACAGTCAAGAGTAGAAAGTGCTCTTCCCTAGCATCCCTTGCATGTACCACATACAAAGACTTAGAGACTCAAGTTTGTCATTTCCTTCCCTGTTTCCCTAAAACAATCCTAAAAATTGAATAAAGAATATTGCTTCATCAGCTATTCCGAAAGAATGCACCATTACATCAATGCTTCACCAGTGAAGTACTTTATATCTTCACTTTTCAACTATCTTTGAAATACTCTTCCAACTCATTTTCTAAATACACAATTTCAGTCTATAAACACAGATTAACCAACTTCATTACTTAAGAAAATATAGTATATAATATTTCATATAAATTTATTTTTTCATGTGCATAGAAACATATGTAGATACACCCATCATCCATCCATCCATCCATCCATCCATCTAGCTAGCTATCTATCTAATCTAGATAGATAGCTAGATAGATAGCTAGATAGACAGACAGACAGATAGATAGATAGGCCTGATATTTAGAGCACTACAACATTCTCAAATGCATGCTGCAATTATTCCAATTTTGATTTCTAAGATTCATGGATATACTAATATGTCATCAAGAATGCCTCTGCAACAGTATACCACACAATCATCCCAGTCAAAGAAAACCACAGAATTTCAGGCCAACTGCAGGCATCTAAAACATATGTAGTATATGCACATTAGTATACACACACTAGTAAGAGCAAACAAGACAGCCAAAGTCTAATTCTAATTTTCCTTGCCTTTCTATCTGATATAAGACTGAAATAGCTTTGAATTTTAGAATTTTAACTACTTTGAATTATTTTTGAGAAAACACGCATTTTGTTGGTTATACTCTTCATTTGTTGGGTTCAGTTCAAATTCCACTATGGAAAACACAGGTTCTGACTGCAGTATTATTGAAATGGATTGTTAGCACATGCAGACCCTTCCTGAACCATATGGCAGAATAACAAAAAACATAATCCGCATATCATAGAGGCCTTTTCATCTCACTTTTGGATAGGAAGGAAGACTACAGAAAACAGACTACCCTAATTAGGCCTCTATAAGAAATCTTTAAATGCTGCTGCCTTAAGTGAACCAAAACAACGCAATCTTCTGTCATAAGGAACAGCTTCATTACTTCCGTGAACATACAGAGATACACGTATGGCAGTGATACAGAAAGTACATTTCGAAACTACTACAGGAGCAACACAGAAATCTGAACTTGCATTTCAGCAGGAGGGTTAAAGGATAAACATTTAGAAATATTCAGAAAAAGAAGAACAAGAGAAAGCTAACAGGAATTAAAAATATTTAAAAATCTTATTTTAGCTTCCATAAATAGAAGGAAATAACTCTTTATGGAAACAAATATGCACCGATTTTAACCGATTCTTCATATAACTGTAAACAGAACCCCCCACCATATTCTTAAAATAAGATTTACATAAGCTTCTTACTCATTCTTCATACTGAATATCTCTTTAAGCATTGCATTTAAAATTGTATGACTATGTTTCAAGTAGAAGAGACCCTAAATCATGCAACAAAATACACAGAATGTGTTGGGTTCAATACTCTCTTCTCAATAATGTCAGGCATACAAAATGATTGAAAAAATGCTAGGCTGTGACTTATTAGCATATTGCTAATGGCACACTACCTCAATCAGAAGCAACGTAGTTGCAGTAATAAATTAATTAATTACTCATTTTATTATTTTTAAGTCAGTGTTTTTACAGAGTTCCATTACTGGTATTTTTAAGAGGACTTATTTAATCTGTTAAGAGAAATATAAACCTGAAAATACCACATACCATATAAGAACCCAAGGCCAGTCAAAACCATACAATATTGAATTTAAATTTTGTGAATGGTCTCTACTAGTACTAAGCTCTTAGATAAAGTGAGGTACCAGTTGTCTCATTGTCTCAATACACAGCAAGAAAAGAACACTGCTTTACACGCTGTACTGTCCCCACTCTGTGGTAACCAACACATTCCTTTAAATAATAAAAAAGAGGCATAACTTTTGTGTAAGAGCAACATTACTCTCAGGACCTTTACACACCTCCGTCTCTCCCTGACCTCTGATGTTGAGGACACAGTGCCAGAAGTAGCTGTAGTCATGGCTGTAGTAGTGGCTGCAGCATTTACAACAGATGGTGCAACAGGAACGGTCACTGCTGTAGGAACACTGTCCTTTTCTTTCTCAGTACTATCCTCAGCCCACAAACGATTTGAGGTACTACAGCATAACAAGCAGCAACACAAAAAAAGAGAAAAGGAAACAGCTAAACAATGAAAGCACTTTACTAAACAACTAGTAACATATAAATTGAGGGATGGATTTTTTTTTAAGAAGCAAACTGAGAAATTTCTCTACTGTGAAAGCTCAGTTTGAGCTATTAAATTGAATAAATTAAGAATTAGCAGTTCACAATAATTGAACTTTTATTCTTCAGACCCTTCTAACATTTGATTTATTCTTTTATACCAACGTGGCTTTCATGTTACAGTAGAAAGCCATTCACAATTTTCAAGCCAAATCGTATAAAATCAAAACAAATTTAACAGGAAAGCGAAAAAATCCAGAGCCCCAGGATCTACTAAACAAGAACGCATGCACATACATAAGCACACAGTAGACCTGACAAAAAAGAAAAGGAAGAAAATGTCCTGGTGCCATTACCTGCTTTGTACACCTGCTGAAGTAGAACCCATTGTACTCTTTGCAGTAGTGTTTGTGCTGGCAGGCAGCGTTTTCTGAAGACCAGCAGAAGAGGTAACTGTTGATGCAGTACTTGGAACATTAGAACTTATCAAATCATCTTGTCTTCTACCAAAGGAGCCACTGAAGAAGAGACATGTACGATGGCTGCATTTACTGCTTATATTTACTCATTAAAATATCATCAAGCTGAGAATGATCTATTAAATATCTGCCCATGTATCCTGTGCCTCAGCTGAATCTTGGAAACTTTTGGTGTAAAAGAAGCATCTTTTTTTCATTGTTTCCTTGGCTAGGACTTTTAATTTATGACTTTGGAGGACTGCAGCAGTGTCCATTAGTCCTGACCATTTCTCCATCAAAGAGGATAAAGAATGGAATCTCACACATTTACATTAAGAACATCTTGATCACATCTACTAAAGTATTCATATAGGGCCCCCAATGTCCCATTTTTAAACTGCTGTTTCACCCACACTGAATACCTCACAAAATGCAGAACCTTACTGCACAGCTTGTCAGGAAAGAAAATGTCATCAATATCACTCCTCCTATAATTTGAAAGCAATTAAATATACTGCCCCATTTTTTAAAAATCTTTAATCATTCCCAGGAAGAATAACCTCCCACTCAGGTTTTTCCCTTGCTCTTCAAGCTATAAAGCACACCCAGTGGTTTACAAAAAATAAATATGCATGATGCTGTATCAGACAGCCTGGTTACTGATAATATCAATGTCAAGACTCAAAAAAATGCTAAGTATGCATCATGTACATCAGCAGCACGTACCAATATGCAGCTTAGTTATTTGACTCTTTTTTATCTATTCATTTTAGCTATTTATTGCCCCACTAATTACAATGAAGAATTTGACTCAAATGGCTACACTGAAACTAGACAATGCAGCAAAGTCAATCATGTATATATATGCAGCATATGATTCCTCCTGAGAAAATTCTGCAAGTTAGGAACCAGCACACCTGAGAACTATTCTTGCATTTTCATAGTTTACTTTGCATTCAAGTGAATTTTATGTATTCTATGATGCTGATACTCAACACAAGTATGGCTATAATTTACCATTAAGGACAGCAGTCCAATCCCTCCAAGACTATCATGCAAGAATTCAACAGAGACAGTGTTTTCTCCCTTTTCATATATCATGCAGAATTATTTCTATTGCAACATTTAAAATAATCATCTCTGACTACTGAACTCATCTGGAAAGAGTCAAATGAACCCAAAACTGAAATAAACAATAGGAAAAAGAAAGCATCTAACTTTAATTACATAGTTTAAAATCAGCACAACCACTGCATCAGCATACAACTGCACTTTTAAAACCAGGAGAATCATTGCAATACATACTCTGCAATTATTATGAACATGGCAATACGTCACCACTCACTTTTAAACTTTTTAAAATTACAAAATTATTCAGTACTTGTTTACTTTTAAGCCTATTTAAAAAAAGAGAGAAAATCCCACACCTTCTTTGATAACTTGTGTTTAATGAAGTAGGACCTTCATTCAAACTGTTTTTCTTGGCATCTTCTTCCCATTTTCTCCTGGTGTAGGAACTGCCACCACGTATTGAACTAGCAGACGAATCCCTGCAGAAGAGATTTAAGTTTAGCAAACTCACATTAAAGAAGGCTGTTTTTGATGTGAGCTGAACAGGAGCTTTGAATTAAAATCCTGGATAACACATTTAAAATAAACATAACTGAATAAGGAATAAAATTGCTTTTATGGACAATCATTTTCAAGCCTCTGTGGAAAGATACTACATTCATACTAACACAATCAGAAACATAAGAAGAAAGCAGCATCAAAAGAAAACTGCTAAATAGGACCTAATAAACACGAAATCAATTGTTGGCTTTTATCCGTGGTCATTGCAGGCTTCGTTTTACTCAAAAAAGGAATAAGACGTTTTTGTTTGCACCTGAGATTATCCAATGCAATAACAGAAATCTACCTGGGTTTTTTAATAGCTGATTTGATGGAATTTTTCATTTTTTGATGTTGTAAGAAGTTTTAAAGCTGACAAGCCTTTAGAACTCATGATACTGTAAGACCAATATAACTAGGCTTGCTGTAGCCATTCCTGAGGGGTCTGACATGTATCACTAGATGACATGACTTCAGTCATAAGGAATTTCCAGACTGTTGTTGCAGTTTATAGCAGCAAGGAATAACCTTAGAAAAATCTACTTAGAAAAGCTATCCCAAAAACTGACACATAAAAACTAAATTTCTAACAAAAATGTCAGCTCAAGATTTGAAGTTCAGACAGTTGGAAGGCTAAAACATGTCTTTCGCAAAATTACATATAAGGCAATCAGGTGTATAAGGCAAAATGAAACTTTGAAAATACATGTTTTATGTTCAGATACCTTTGGCCATCATAAAGTACCTCTTTTTGCATGAAAATGCATATTAGCACTTCTGCAGCTGGAAACAATGTTAGAAAATGATGAAACATAGACCAATGTAGTGTTGTTTTTTACCAGCAAAGAGAAACAAAAATTCTGAGATATTATCTACCAGAGAAAGGTCCTTGTGCATGACAAATTTTTCATAATTACTCAAGGTTTCATTTTTCCAAGATGCTATAGCACTTTTGCTGCACTGACTACTCAACTGAGGCTGGGTGTCTGAGATTTGTTAATCTAAAAGCCAAGCTGGGATTCATCTTGAAGTCACTTCCATCACTCACACAGGATGTTAGCTAGGATTATGCTACATCACCGATTCACAAGGCAAGTAGATGTCTTGTAGAACAAGAACAGGGCATTAAGCTAAGCAAAAAGGACAAAGACCTTTGACAAAAGCAGAGACCCTAATAATTTACTAAGGTACCTGTGGGGCAGATGGCTAAATTCTTCATGTAAACAAGGTCAGAATATGTCAAAAACCTCTTATAGCTTTAGGCAGGTGGGACTGTCTGCCATATCATACAGTAGGCAAAGTATCGACGTCTAAAAGCAGGCTTCATCTCTGGTACACCGAGGTTCTCAGAAGATCAGTTGTACTGAGGAGTACTAGGACTAACAAGACTGGTGGCTGTAGTTAACCCAATGCACATGAGAAAAACTGTACTATTGCTGATAACCACTTTTTGAACTTTGTCTGTGAATAAGTCAAGACTGGCACATCAAGGACACAAGTTGACTTCAACGCTGAAGAAAAATTTAATCCCTTTGTTACAAGCAGTAACAGCTTCCAAGGAATGAAACTGAATGAAATATTTATTCCAATCTTAAGGTATCATCTAGCTAAGACACTTCTGGAGAACAAGAGCTTTTTAGAAGAAGAATAAGAAAAACAAAACTGAAACAATAATAAATCTCTCTATAAACAAACAAAAACTGACAAATTCAGCAACAAAGAATATAGCAGTCAAGAGAATGATAGCACAAACAGAAACTCCAAATTTCCCCGTTAGATACACAGATTAAAAAACATCTGGCCTAGTAAAATGAGAAATGCTAACAAATTACACTGAATTTTAGGGGAGTGTGAGATCTGAAATATCTGAAATTCTGTTTCAAAACAGAATTTGTCACCCAGAGACTAAACTTAAGCAACTAACTGCAAGCATATCTTGTGTTTGCATTGAAACAAACAGTTCTCCAGAACAGCAACAAAGACATTCCTCTTCAGGTATACAGAAATTATCAATCTTACAGACAATGGTTACAACAGCACATTTTGAACAATAAAGGGATTTTCAGTTCAAGTCATCTAGCATTCATCTATCTAGATATGATCCAACCAAAACCAAGGCATTATGGAGAAGTTTTGTACTATGCTTTCTATAATAACTGCAGAAAATAGCCCCAAAGTACCTAAATGGAGAAATGAAAAATAGGAAGGTACTGACTGTGTAAATATGCCATGAAAGTACCCCAAATCCTAACAGGTAGCAAGCCTATTCACCTAATGATTTCTTTCTTTTATTCTGAAAACTATGAAAGCAATAGCAGCGAAGAAAGTAAAAATCTCCAAAAGATAATGAAAGGTCAACATGTAAAGAAGAAAAGTAGAAGAACTGCTTATCTAACCTATGATTCCTGTATTGCTGCTGCACAACATGGTTTTAAGCGAAGTCTATAAGAAACACAACATTCTATCATAATCAAAAGTAATAATGTAGCCCAGTAGCAGCACTTTGTGACTCAAGACAAAGCAGTAAAATACTTTTAGCACCCTTCAATAGCTTAAAAGTTTAGGATTTAATATTTTTTATTTTATTTATTTTCTTTCCCAAGAAGACAACACTCTATGCCAAGTTCTGCTCTTGACATAGAATAATTTGGACTGCAGAAAAGGTTATTATAATTTACAAGATCAAAAGCCTTCAGGAATTGAACCGCCATATGAATTAGCATAATCTATACAGTCAGATAATGCTACAAGTTAGCACTGTTTAAAAACATGTAAGTATGTCAGACACTTTAAAATGTTATTTTAATTTCATATTAGAAAATAAATATAACTTCAGAGTCACCTGTTTTCTTTTTCGTCAATGTCAGAAGTACTGGCCAGCCGTCTTGGGATTGTAGGTGCAACATATGCAAGTCGAGTTCCTTTTCCATCTTTCTCCTGAAAGATATTAGTTTTTTGTTAATCTTTACTATTATTGATTATCTTGTCTGGAAAATCATCATTATGCCAACTCCAGCTGTATTTATTGTGACTCGACTATACAAATGAGTTTTAAGCTTTAGTTTAATACCATAAAAGACAACAACAGGAAAAGGAAACTGCTTATGTTTCCATTCTAGTGATGTTAACAACTTATTTCTTTTTTCTGCTTTGCTGCACTACAATTCCAACAGTGATTCCTGAATGCAACTGGTTCAGTATTTTTATATAGTACAGTACATTATTATTCTTAATCTTTAAATCATTTGAAATAGGTCCACAAGTTCTATTTTGTTCAGCTATGTGAACAACACTTGGTTCAGTATATCCATACTTAGTTACAGAACCAATTTTTGAAAATAAAAAATCACTACAAAATGAAAATGAGTACAAAAGAGACTTCTTTCATTTATAAGATTCTTTTAACATCATTCTCCAAGTGATGTAAAAGCTATCAAATCTCTGATGTCCCCAAATTGTAAAAATGACTACTAGCTTTTCAAGTCCTAAAAAGAGTTTAAATACCAGACCTATGTACCAGGTCACCAGACACTGATGGAGCATATTACACTTTGAGATACTATAAAGAAGACCTGTAATTTAACTTTTTGGAATTTTATTTAGTAACAGATGTGTATTACAAACTTACTTCTAGAATACATCATTAACATCTATACTAAGAAAGGTATAGGAATTACTCAAAATGTTGTTTCATCCTGAAAATTATACCTTTTCTTTGTTGTCCAATGAAGAGGAAAGTCTAGGACTTGATGCAGAACGCATAACACCTGCAGAGTCCTTTTCTTTCTGAGCTTCTTTGGAAGCAGTAATCTCTGCGAGTGCACCATAACTACCAGTTTTTCTTAGACCCAACCTCCATGAAGCAGGAGATTCATCTTTCCTCTCTTCATCTTTGGGAGAAACCTTGGTTGTAGATGTTGGAAACTACAAAACAGATGAAAAGGAATTTACATTATTAATTTATGTTATCCATGGTAATTCATGCTCCTTGCAAAGATTTGAGAACACAACTGTTTTTAATAATCGTAAGTGCTGAATTCATAGGGAAGTTGTAGTGAGAGGCAACCTAGGCACTTTTCTCTTGAATTAGTCAATGAGATCAGAAACGTAAGACCGGTCAAGGAGTACCACTCCTATAAAAGTTAGCTTACAAAAACCCACACTTTGTAATACACGCTGTGAACTTGAGGTAAAAACTTAGAAACATGCAAATCTGGTATTAACATTTTGATTAAATATGTTATTTTGCAACCTATACATAAACCTGTGCACACAAGAACCTCACCATAGATTTTTCACCCTTATTGGGCACAAGAACAATGCCAGTTTTGCGCAAGCCCTGCCTCCATGATGCAGGATCTACTGAATCCACGACAGGCATGATAGGAGGAATGAAATCATACTAAAGCCAATTAAGGCAAGACAAAGATGAAAATTGAAAGGAAGGAAAACAGAAACAAAAGGTTGTTTTAACACCATACAGTTTGTTCCTAGGTTTATATTAAGTAACTCTTCATTACAACACAAAATACCAAAAAAGAAGTAAGACACTTAAAATCTTAGTAACAGACTACAACTAGATGGAATACAACACATTTAGCTAATTCAGAGACAGAATTACAGCTTCCATAGAAAAGAGCAACAAAGCTTATGACCTTACAAAGTGCGTGATCTTAATCCTCACACTGTTGAGAATACTGGAAGATTCACATTAACATACCTCTTATCTTACCATGTATCACTTATATCCCTGAAACACATCCCATGCCAGCATAGCTATGCCCTCCCTAACTTGCCTTACTCTCAGTACCTGCAGTCAGAGAGCAGCATTACTGAAAGCAGTGCAGACTGAAGGAAATTTCAAGCTTAGTATACTGCATCTGCACCCCTTGGTTTGGCCATCTACAATGTAAAAGCAGAAGTGCAGCTACAGCAGATCAGATGGTGCAGAGCCAAAAAGATAGGTGCAAGTGTAAAAACAGTTTAAAGCATTTTTGTTTACTGACAGGAGCTGTAACTGCTCCTTTAGATCACATGTACCTGCTTTGTTTTAAGATAATAATTTTGATATAATGTGTATTTATTTTGTAGCTACAGAAGGCCCTGAGCTTTTCAAATAGTAACAGGAAGGTAACTACAGTTTATTTTTAGCCTGCACTTTTTACCTAGAAGACCAAAATATACACCAGTAATTTCTGCATAAGAAAATTTGAAGTGTATGATGATTTGTAAAAGGTTATAATTTCGCTTAAAATCAAGCTTATTTCCTCTCATGAAAATATTCCCCCTTACCATTAAATTACATAACCTGTTACACTAAAGTATACTTTGTAAGAGGAATCACTATTAGATTCTACTGTGAATATGGAAGTATAGCCCCAGTAAGCTCCAAGGAGCAAAATACACTTTATACTGTTCTCCTAGTAGTACGTCTTTTCTCTCTACTGTGGCTGCAGTATATCATGGTTACCATTTCTCCTGAACATGCTTTTCAGATGCACCAGTACAGGGTTACACTTTGATGATGATGTGGATTGAAAAGTTGTAATGAATGACAAATGAAGAATTACTAAAATTACTGAAGGATTTTAGAATATCCATTTAGCTCTGATATTCTAAAGGTTTGACTTATATGCTGCCTTCTGACTATGAATTATTATCTACTTTAATTCTTTCCCCCAGGCATACCTAGCTTCCCCTTGCCAAGGAAAACTAAAGTTCATCCAAATTAACTTTTCCTGTAACGTTACAAGCTGTAAAAGCTTGCAGCATGCAATATGGCTTTGCTAGGTGTGGCTTTGAGCTGCACATTGCATGAATCATGTCTCCCCATTATCTAGCTTTTCCATGAGGTCCTACCCATATTAAAACAGGGATGACCACTTTCTATTTCTTGTTTCAGGTATTATTTTCAACATCTGTGTCAAAGCACTAGCTGAATACTTCAAAAGACTTCTAAAAGTCACATGGTCATGCCTGTCTTACTTGAATTAAGTGCATAAGAAATACAGGCACAGAGAGACACCAGAACTATAGCTTCTAGAAATTCTGGAGGAGTCTGACATAGAAAAGACTTTCAAAAGATGAAGTTTAGCTTCAGAAAAAAACAAGAACTCCACTCAATGTGCAGCAGAATTTTTCTTTTTTAGAAGGACTTCACATTGAGCTATTTCATAGCTCTGTATTTTAGGTCCCTGATCAGAATTAAAGGCATTCAAAATTTAAAAAAAAAATTAACAGTTTCTGGGGAAGAACAGAAAGTATTTTAATAATCTATGCATATTTTCACTGGTTAACCAAATCTACTACTTACACTAGAATCAAAAAAGATATATGTACACAGAAAAAAGAAATAGCAAATCATGAGATTATTATATAATAGAAAATAAAAAGGTATTTTTTTTTACCTTCTTAACAGGCGATGTAGGTGCCCCTTGGCCACCAGCTACTGAAGGCGCCATCACAGCTACTGATGCTGATTGTGTACTTGTGGTATTTGCATTATTATTAGCTGCCAAGGTTTTGGTCTTATCTGCAAAATATTTACAAGATTTTAATCTCCATTTTTCATTCACAATTTCATCACCTTCACAACACTGAGTTGAATTTCTATCCAACAAATTTAACAGTTAACTTTATGACCAGCATTTTATTATCTATTCTTCAGTGTTTTCTCCCTCACTCCCAAATTGTATTGTAGCTAGGTTCACCTTTTTTTCTAAAAGGTTGTGCATGTAACAATTTTTTTGTATTCATCAAGTGTTACCAGTCAGAGATGCAGAGACAGAACTACAGAATCATTCAGGTTCAAAGTGACTCAGGAGATCACCTAATTCAACCTTCTGCTCAAAGGAGGGTCAATACTGCCTACAATCTGGTTGCTCAAGGCTTTGATGAGTCATATCTTGGAAACCTCTGGAGACAGAGATTTCAGTCTCCCCACACAGCCTGTATCTTAGTAGCTAGCTAATGACCATAAAAACTGTAACACCAGGAGATAGGTTAGCATCTCATCTGATCTCACTAATGAGTATAAATATCTTAAAGGCAGGTGTCGAGGATGGTGCCAGACTCTTTTTAGTGGTGTCCAGCAAGAGGATAAGAAGCAATAGTCACAAACTAAAATACAATGAAGTTCCACCTCAACATGAGGAAGAACACTGAGGGTGGAAGAGCACTGAAAGAGGCTGCCCAGGGAGGTTGTGGAATCTCCCTCTCTGGAGACATTCAAAACCCACCTGGATGCTTTTATGTGTAACCTGCCTTGGCTGGGGAAGTTGGACTTGATGATTTCTGGCTCCATTCCTACCCTTACTATTCTTTGATTCTGTGATTCTGTAAAGGTCAATTCAAACTACAGAAGGCAGGTGCCAATTCAAAGTGAAACATTCATTCACTGATAGCTATGCATGTTTGAATTCAAAGAAATAAGTGTACAGAGAACCCCATCAGGAATTCTGGTCACCAGAATGAGCTGAAGCAGGGACTTGCCTTCTAGAACACTAGTTTTCCATTTGCTTCATTCCTTCTTTGTCCCTTGTTTTTCTCACCTACATTTCACCGTCTATCTATCTACTCTCTTCTGCTTTGTCCAAATTCCTTCCTCTGTCCATGGTTTATGAACCTTAACCCTTCTTACTCAAACACACAGAAAATTGTGATTGTGATAGAACAACTGCTGTCCCTGCTTTTTCTTGAGCTTCATAATTTTACACCTCGCTTCTGTTTCACATATTCAAACTGCACACTCTTTGGGCATGTTTATTAGCACAGTATGAAGCAACATGGGTGCAACCTGCACTGGTTTTGGCTCTACTATAAACACATCTTTCCATCTACGTGACCCACACAGCCTAGGAGCAATTAATTTAGAAAGATTTTCATGCAGTGCTCTCATAACTAACATTTAAATTCAACGAAGTACTAATCTACAATTAGGAATTGTGGAATCCATAGTACTGCTCTTACAAACTTGTTTTAGTTATGGATATATTTGAATATATGTTTTAAATGTTAGTTACGCAGAAACAAATATAAATATAAACAGCTCACATGACCAACAACACTTAATGAAATGTTCTTTTTAAACACAAGTGAAAAAAAATGGTGGCAAAATTCTAGGTCATAAAAAGCTGAACAAGGTAACCTGGACTGACAGTATGATTTGAGATGATGCACAGGCAGATCTGACAGAAATTTGTATGCAATACATCTTCAAAATATACAGAAAAAGTTATCAGGAGTGAAAGCACAGAAGGAGAAAAATGGATTTTTCACAACTGTATTCTGAAATTATTTCTAGAACAACAAGAACATAGTTGTATGAATGACTGAGCTGATATGACTAATTAAAAAAAATTAAAGTTTGTCAAAAAAGTAAGTTATCAAAAATTTGAATTGATGAAAATTTTTTCTTTTATCTTGTTTCCCTGTCCCTTGCAATAATCTACTTTCATATTCATATTTCCCTTCTTGGTCTTACAGACAGAAGTGTTTTTATTTATAAACTATACTGTCACCCAATCAAAGATAAAAAATATAGGAAAACATTTAAATTATACCAAAAGATTAGAAATCACCATTTCCAGTCCTTCAGAATACTGAATATTGTTAAAATATTTCCCAACCAGAATACTCCTTTTAATAATAAGATTTTTCACTACAAAAATCTATCACTACATTAAGCTGAATAAGGGTAAAAAAAGGGAAAGTAAAATCTTGGAACTTAAGAGATGCAGCTCTACAGGGAAAAGCTTAAAGCATATCTTGCCAAATAAAGTATGATAAAGCCTTGTTGATATTAAAACCCCCAAAGTTTACATAAATTAATTCTTGTGTCACAGTCAAATTTTCCTGGCACGAACTACTGGCAATGAAGAGAACACAGTTACCAGAGTCATAAAGTTCAGCAGACATTACAGTCAGCTCAGTGACAGAGAAATTACTACATGTTATATATTATAAGTAGTTTGAGTTTAGCAAAGCTCAGTAAATAATGTATGCAAGTACACTTAGGTGAAAGAGTAATTACAAAGCCTGCCAGATGCTTTTTTTCAGCTTAATACTGAAATACTGGATCATTTCAAACTACAAAAAAAAAATTAAACCATAAATATAAAGTTTGGTTTCACAAGTTATTTTTACTTCTACCTTCATTAAACGCTTATGGCAGATCGGCTAGCTCTAAAATACCTTCTTAGTCTTATCTTTTCAGGTGCAGAAACTTGAATGCATTAAAATGAAAACTGACAGCACACCAAAAAGGGTTACTTATTTTTAAAAGCTTAAGTATTAAGTATTAACATTATTATAATTTATATTAAGTAATGTAATTAATATAAAGTATTAACAAGCTATTTCTAATGACAGCCATGTCTATGTATTGTACTGCTGCATTTCAATTCTAATATTCTTTATTAGGACTGAACACACATCTTAAACACTTAATGACAAACATTTGTTTTCTGCTTTGAAAGGAAAAGATAATATGCTGTTCTTGTAACAGTACTTGCTACTCTGATCACTGTTCAGAAAAAAAAGCCAACCCACTAATTCCATTTCTCAAGAGAAAAATAGAGAGTAATGTCCATACAATGCAAAACTTTTCAAAGAACATTCCACTTGAACTGAAGTTCATATATGATGTAACAGTTAACATTAAAATAACACCTTTAATAGTTTCTCTCAGTACACACTTCAAATATATGTACTACTACTTTATGAATACCTGAGCCAGATTAATTGGTAATTACTTCAAGATGAGAATGTTTTCCCTTCTGCGTATCCAATCTCTATACCTGTTCCACAAGCAAAAAATGCTAAGAAGTCTTCCTGACTAATATGATCTTCTAACTTTTTCAATGTTTCTGACATGCTACTTCAGGCTTACATTATTCTATCTCTCTAATTAAAAGCATTGATTTGTTAAGCAGCCAGTCAAATAAGCTGGTTAATAGCTTTAACCTAAGTAGCCAGCAGTAAAGACATCCATTTGATACATCTGGTATGACTTGACTTTAGACATATATACATTTACTTTAAAATAACTGGAAGCTTAGAGAAATACAGAAGAATAAGTGAAATGTAACATACTTAACTCTGTACCATGTGATACTTAAATTTAATAAAGTAAATATTTAATGAAAGGAAATGCTCCAAATAACATACCTGTCTCTGCTTCAGATTCTGAGTCATCATCCTCTTCCTCTTCACTAGAGCAACTGGATTCATCCTTCTTTCCTTCTTCTTCTTCATCTGCTTTCTCTTGCTCCAGAGACTCTATACTAGATGCATTCTTTTCTTGCTCCATAATCAGCGTCTCCTTACTGAGTTTGAAAAGAGAAGTATTAAGTATCAAAAACTTTACTAAAGCCTGTTAAGTAAGACTTTGTGACAGCTTGTAAAGTCTTTTTTTAAAGACTTCATAATTTTTTCTATTTTTACTTACTTTTTGAATGTTTTCTGTGTCTGATTATTATCCATGTTGGCTGTGGATTCAATTAGGGGAGATTTCTTTTCACGTTTTTCACTATGAAGCTTGAAAACATAGAATAATGCAGTTTAATTGTAAGAATGGCATAAGTGTGACGAAATTACAAATGGAAGGGAATGTCTAAATATTACAAACAATAGAATGTGTATAAACTTTCAAAATATGAATGTTCAAAGCTCTAATAATCTTAGAGACTGTTATTCTGAGTAAGACGCTCATTACTGAATTACTGATATTTCAGACCATAAGATGCCCACTGGACAAGGCAAGTTGTAGATTGCCTTTTTTCTTCCAAAGCTTTTTTTGGTCGCCATAGGTGACCAAGGGCATAAAAGACCTTTTGAGATGACTGTGGCATCACCTGAATTGAAGCCCTGAATTAAAACTTTGGTTTTAATCTATATGCTGCTCTGAGCTGGATACCACAATCATATGTATAATAAAGTA
>VXBS01006429.1:1081455-1110712 GCA_013400255.1 Sitta europaea | reverse complement strand
AGAACTCAACCCCCAACAACTATATCATCTACAATATTTCAAACAAGCAAATCGTAAAGTTCACATTTTTATTTCCAGCAAGAATTTCACTTGTGTCAGAAAATGTCTCTTATTATTCTGTGTTATTCACGATCTCTAACTTTTAGCATGTTGAATTTTACATCAAAATGCTGAAATTGGATAGATTTACTCCTTCTGGCTGCTGTCTGTGGGGCTGGTGTGAGGGAGTGATGTCCTGCTCCCCAACAGTAATTAAGCATGGTTGAATAGAATAAGTTCCTGGACTGAGGCTTTGAAAGAGAGAAAGCAGTAAGAAGCCTGCAGTGCAAAAGGAACAACAAATAGTGTTTCTCAGGACTGCTGAAAGACTTGCTTGTTGGAAATTCCTGTTTCTCATGACAAACACCCCAGGCTGTGCCTCCAGTAGCAGCTAGCATGGACCAGTAACAGTAGACCTGTGCAGAAAACTGGTGCTAAGGACATAGTGACTGCAGGACATATACTTCATCTGTATTTACCTCTGCTTAAATTTAGCCGGGTTCATGAACTGAAAGTAACATAGCAATAGGACTACGTGCTTCTGAAATGCTTTTTCCAATTTAATATTATTAAAGGAATAAAACCCCAGAACTAAATAGTTTATATGCTTGCTGAGATCACTCTGCAAATAAACCAAAACATAAGAAATAATGTTAATAGGGAGAGCTGCTCTAAAAATAAAGTCCTGATCTAAATTAAAATTATAATATAAAATAAAATTTTCGGCAGTAAATGAAAAGCATTTTTTTCTTAGAAGATATAATGTGAAGTTGCTGAAAGTTGACATGACACAGACAATTGCTGGAGAGATGGATCCGTTCTACTACGGTGAAATAGCAGAACATAGACAGATTTTCAGACTTCTCAATTTCTTTTTTGTCTCTACAAAAGATCCTAGTCTTCTCTGTATGCTGCACCACTTTGTTGTGATTGTAAATTAAGCCACTTTTATGGGAACATGAGATAAGAAAAAAGATGGTACTGTTGCCCAAGTGTTATCTTAGACCTAGGGGGAGGTTAACAAGCTGGGGAAGAAGAATCTATCACTGATAATGGGCATAAAGAATGCAGAATTTATAGGTCACAAGGAAAGCCAACTTGGCAACTGTGCTGAAATCAAACCAGGCTGGGTGAAAGGTAATTTCAGCAAGAGGAGATAGTGACCAACTCACAACCCACTGGCTCAAGAAACCTGCCAACTCAATAGAAGAGAAAGATTGGGCGTGGGACTAATTAGCATTAGAAGTGAGGGAATCATTTAACCAATAGAATAAGAGAACTTTGTAGCCAGTGAGCATTAATTCTTCTTTATTTATTTGCTAAAATGTATAACTAATGAAAACTTTTGAACATCAGGACCCCCACCACCTACAAGCACTTGGTGAAGAAGGACCAAGAGTCCACAAAATTCGTGTGTGGTGACAATCATCTGCTTGATCTCTGTCTCCCTTCCTTCCCACCACTTTTCTCTTTCTGTTTCTCTGTTAAATAGTATCTGTAATATTGACTTCAGCATAAGATCTCATTTGCACAGCAGAAGCACCACTCACTAATCAGATCTTAAAACAAAGTTCACAAAGGTGTAAATATAGGATGTTAACAGAGTTCTTCAAAATAAAAGCATAGACAAATATAGGAGCCACAAAACTATAATCAACATCAAAAATGAGTAATTACTTGCCATTAAAATATTGCAATTTTCATCCAGGGCAAAACTGATCTCAGGGATCAGACAGAGAAAACACATCAGATATCCAGGATATACAAAATACCATGTGTATATCTTCAGTAAAATTTCAGTGTAAAATGAAGACATTAATTAATGAAGAGCAAGAGGATTTTGTCTTTAAAACAAGATCAAACTCAAGCAGAGACATAAGTGGGGAAAAATCCTCCTTCCATAAGTATCATATTCCTCCTGATGCCCCTGATGACTGCATAAAAATAATTTAAAGAAAAAATATTTGAAACTACAATGTGACCTCCACATTTCTGTTCCACTTCAGGTTCATCTGTAGCTGAAGTTATCTAGTTCAGCCACAGATTAGGCTGTACCTTAAAATACCAACCTATTCTTGAGTTCAGGTTATGAAAAACTATATGAATCACTCAAACCAGTGGTTTATTTGGATTTAGTACAAAAGTGTTAAACAAAAGTCTAAAATGGAACTTAGGTTCCTAATAGCCAGATCATCCCAGCACTGTGTTTATCATTTGAAAATTACAGTAGATCCTACTACACTGTATAGACAGAAGGTGCTGACCGAAACAAATCCAGCAAATAATTGATTTTTTTCTCTTCTTCAATTGTTCCGACTTATCCTAGGACTAAAAATTAAAAATCAAGCCATTTCTAGTATTGTTTGCATTCTGCTTAATGTACAGGTGAGAATAAGCTGATAAGATTTCTCTTTCAGGAGAAAAAGAGAGAATGTCCTGGGTAAAACCTTGATTTTTTTTCTGATGTGAATCTGAAAGAGCAGTGCTTTTCTTAGATTGTTAGGATCTGCACTACTGAAAAGTTGTGCCAAGATAGATGAGAGTGACCACTGGAGTAGTCTGTCCCTGTAGTGTGCCTTCTCCTTTTTTCAAGACTTTAAGACATCTGTTTCACTGAATATGGTAGAATACGAATGTTTTATAAAGGTCAGATGAAAATCATGACTGAGTTATTTTTGTTTTGCCTTGGTTTGTTCGCTTACCAGGTTTTTACTGTATGTCTTTAAGAAGTAATGATTGGGCAGCAAAGTCAAAAAAACCTGCTTATTTTTCTTTCCTGGCTGCTGTAATTCAACCAGATAGAAACTTCTGGAAAGATGGAATTTTGTTTTTTCTGCAAATGTCTGAACTTTTCAGAGTGAGTCTTTTGATGGTCATATAGAAAATGAGCCAGAGGATACCAAGGGCAGGCAGAGGCTGGCAAATCATTGAAAAGAGGACAGAGGTGACCAGCCTCTGCATACAGTGATAGGCAGAACAGAGACTCAGAGTGCATCAGCTGAAGTGTGATGGCACTCAGCTGTTGTACTGTTGTAAAAGACAAAATGGAGCAAATACTCATCCTGAAAGAAAGAGTAGAAAAAGTAGAGACTCTATACAAATCTCCCTACTTTCACTTTCTTAGCCAGCGAGTCTAAGATTTTACAATTAAAAAATATCTGTTTGTCTCAGTATTCTAAGAAAACCCAGCTTATAAATTTCATGTTCTGGTATTTTGCACATGCTGTGTTAAGAGAAAACCTTCTCAAAATCCTAGTCAATTTCTGGTGTATTTTGCCAACACTGATGAAAAAAAGATGTTCTAGGAGGAAATAATAGGAAAAAATTGAATGAAATTTGGAAATTAGAAAAATAATGTGATGAAAAAGGGAGACAGACCACATGGCAAGAGCAAATCTGAAGTATTACAGATTGTCTTGTTCACATCTTCTCAAAAAACTGAGAAACCTAATTTGCTTTGAAAGGCCACATTGTGTCCCCACACTTCCCAGCATACATATTAACCATGCAATTTTAGAAAACCCCAAAGCTGCATTCACTATTAAACTGAGTACCTGGGAAAATGAGGGAACATGATAAAGGTTACCTTCATCTGACCTTTCAGATGGTTAGTAAATTAAGACCATGGTTGAAAACTGGGAAAACAGCAATATTTTTTTTCAGTTCAGGCAATCTCAAAAATTAAAAAGAAGAATTTTTATTATTTTTCAGTGCTCAGTTTTTGCTATATAAAATAGAAGCACAAAAAGAAGTGTTTGTCACTTTGTTTACTATTAAATACTCACATACCAAGTTAGATAGTACCATAAAAATTTCTGTAGGAAAACAACATCAAAAGGTACCCTCATACACAAACAATGTTATATGACCTCAGTCCTGTGATTAGAAATTTATTCACAGACTGAACAATAAAGTATCTTTATAAGTTTGCAGCAGACACAAAATTCCAATTCCCTTTCCGTTTCTCATTCATACTTCTAATTTTTTTTTTTTATTTTTTCTCTCATCCCTCAAAATAAACTCAAATAGTTAAAGTAGCCCTAAGACATTATACCTTGGTTGAGCTACTTGGCTGCATTTTTTTTTTTTATGTCCTCTCATTATTTATAGCACTAGGCTACAAGTACTTGAAGCAGCAATGTCATTATCCAAAAGCCAGTCATAAAAACACTGATAATATTTCTTAGCTCGAGTTCTAAGACATAGACTCTTACTTATTATTGTCTGCTGTTTACAACTGCCTCAAGATAATGGTTGTACTTCATAGAGTCTCCTTCACAACCTTTCTCTTCCTGTTTATAATAAAGCATAACTAAGGATGATTTTGGAATATTAAAAACTGCAAAGGTAACTAAGCTGTGTTGACTGAGCTATAAGAAGAATGGAAGAATTCAGAATCATCACTCTCTTTTTATTGTTTTAATCTTTTCTGCCCTATTGACACAATAAAGAGGGCTTCATAACAACTGCTATCTGAACTGCTGTGGTGCTCCAAGCTACGCATTAATCTTCAAAGCTGAAGCATTTTGAGTTGTATTTCCAAGAATGATAGTGTGGTATTTCTAAATCAATAGTTCCAGTTACATAAACACCCTTATATAATACTTTTTATTTTTGTCAATGACAAAGGAATATGGAAAAAATTTGTTTGAAATTTTTGTCCTATGCTTCAAGCTTCACCATCATCTGCAAATTGATATTAAAAAGATAAGAAACATCAGATATTTACAGCATTTGTAAAGTTCTAAAATTGAAATAGTCATAGTTTTATAAATAAAAATTCATGTCATGGTTCAGTACATTTTAATAACTGTTATTTATAATAAGTGCAGTATAGTATTAGACTATTAATAATTTAGATTCATGTTTTTCTGACAGGAAGAGAATTGAAACTAACAACAAAACAAAAAAACTCACTGCAGACTGACAGAATAATTTGTTGTATATTTTAAACAATAAATATTTTCAATTATTACTCAGATTTCATTAGTAAATATAAATATACCATGATTAAATGTGGATAACAAAGAATATGGAACATCTGGTCAACAGAGGAAAGAAATAATAAAGAAAGGAACTAATCATCAGAATCTAAGAAAGAAAGGATTCCATGTGAATGTCATTCAAGAAATTATAGCAAAAAAAAAAGGAATAGATGACAGAAAACTAGAGAATTACATCGATGATGACAGAAAAAAAATATAGGAATAAAGATTCTGAAATAGATTAATTTATAAAGCACTTATTCCTGTGAATAAGACTGCTGTCTCTAAAAACAGGGTCAGAAATTTTGTATTAACAGTGCAAGGACTCAGGCCGGGTTTATATTTTTCAGGATTTCCAGAGAATCAGAAATTTCTTATAACCAGGTGACAAATATTGTACATATATTAGCTTTTGCTTAGCTTTGCATAATTATATGTTTGAACATTTATTGTTAGAATACTATTTATGCATTTTTGTATCTATTATATAGTATCTACACATAATTGTTCTGTGGAGAGTGAGTTATCTATGATCTTAGATAACGTAAATTATATCTAAAAGTATAGTATATTACAGTACATTTGAAAGTACAAACGTGGCATCATGCCAGAGACCCTAAGGGCTCTAAAAAGAAGTTAGCAATAATTGCAGAAAAATAGCCTTGTGAGATGGGCTAAACTTGGTTTAAGAATAACAACAAAAACAAAGAATTATCTCATACAAAAATCCCCAAACAATCAGCTTTGTGAATAAACAAGAAACGAATGATAAATTAGACCATGTCAGCAAACTTACAAGACTAACTCCGGTTAGGGCCACAAGTGAGGGGAAGGAACCTCTTCCATGGATGTCACACTTTCAACACTGACTTCATTACACTGACAACTCACTGTAACCATGCTTTGGACAGAAGGCCAGCACAAGGCTAGAGAAAGGGGTAGAAGTTCAGCATAGAACAATTTTACCGGTTTGTCTGTTTATTTGTTTGTTTGTTTATATATATATAATGAGCTGCAATTTGACAACTGATCCTTAAATGTTCATATCTGTGTATGTGGACCGTTAACATTTTCTTGGCATTTTTCTTTGTTTAGGCTTTTAGAAACAAATATGACTGTCTAACAATAAATATTTGCTGTCTCTGCACATCAGCTGTGTTTTTTTAATACAAAAATTTTCCTTGGTGTCGTGCAAGAAGAAGAAAGAAGTTCTGTCTTTCCAGTGGGAATGCACAAGATAAATTTGATATGTTAGGTGTTTCTCTCCTTGAGTCACCTGACTGAAAAAGACTTTCAAGAATTTTAGGCACAAGTGAGGTTTTCTCTGTCCTTCATGAATACAAAGTGAAAACAAATTGTTCCTGCTGAGACAAAAAGCATCTTGGTAATCTCTTCCATTCCCACTAGAATTTCTGTGTATAGGAGATATAAAAATGAAGGCACCAGGTTTAGTTCTTTCCTAATTTGAACTGACCTACAATGATACCCGGCACACACATACAGCTTATAAAAAAATCTCATATACAACAACAGTCCCTGTGGATATGCAATGAAATGACCATTCTTCCACAATTCCCTCATTATCTAAGGCATCCTGAACTTAAAATAAAAAGCCACAAGAAAACAGCAAAACCAACTACAACAAAACAAAACAAAACAAAGCAAAAAAAAACAAAGCAAAAAAAAAAACAAAACAAACCCACACACACGAATTAATTGGGTCTCATAGCTCACAGGTCAAGTTCTAAACATGTTGTAGGCAGGAAACACAATCCAGGGAAAAAGATGAGCCTTCAAAGCAGTGACAGTGACTAAAATCTTAGCTATCCACTGTGTTGAAATAGATGAAGTTTGAAATATTCATCAGATAAATTTTAAGGACAATCCTTAGAGTGGGATCTGGAAACTAGTTTCATGTATGTTTCCTCTAAATGTGATTCTGATTTACAAGTGAAGAGTTACAGACTTCAGCCAAGGTTTGATGGATGAAAATAAGAAGTTGCTGCTTGTTTTGGACACTCTCTAAGACTACTTGCTTATTTGAACTCTTTAGACAAGAAAAATGGAAAAGCATGAATTTAGAGAGGTTGATGTAATCTACTTAATATGGGCAAGACTGTGGTGTTTTCCAGTAATATTAGTATGTAAGCGGTGACTTAGTGGCTTTAGGAAACCATAGCTATAGAAAGAAAAAATGAGAATTTATGTTAAAGACTTACAGGGCTATATGGCACCTGCAACTCATGTTGGTATCCTCGGTGTGCCTGCCATTCTGAACAAGGGACTGATTTAGATTTCAAAAAGGAAAAAAGATAAGAAATCTATACGAAAGGATTTTATAGCTAAAGAAATAAAGATGAAAAAAGAGGCATATGTGAGTTTTGCACTGAGTATAAGGCTACATATGGTTAATTGTATTCTTTCTCTCAGATTTTATAAGGAGCATAGTGGAATATAAGTGGAACTGTAAGAAAGTTAATGGGAATGCATATATGAAAATAGACTAAAGAATTTAGTAAACTTAAAATAGAAGGGTGGTATAAGAATAAAGAAGCTCAAAGTGGATCCTATGATAAAGGCTTAAAATATTTAACCAACCAAAATTAAGGCTGACTGAAAATATACTTGTCCTTAACAAATACTCAATAATTTGAATAGTAGGGAGGCAGGATTATTATTCAATTCCAAGGACAAAATTGTTACACAAATGGATTTAAGTTGACAGTAAATAATGTTGACCAAAAGTGAGAAGGAGATTTATAATTCTAAAAGAGAAGAGAAACCTTGCACTCAAAACCAGAGGAAAAACCACAGAAAAAGTGAATTTAGCTACCTTATAGAAAAGACTTAAGATTATATGACATAACTGCATTTAAACACTAAGCTCTGTTTTAGATACTTCCTTTCAAATATTTGGACCATATTCCTAAAGAAAAAAAGACATTTGAATATATATGTTGATTTCAAATGGGTCACACCTATAATACATCTTGACTGTTTCTGGGGTTTTTTTCTGTCAATCTCTCTTTTACCATTCTTTAGACAGCATTTAACTGAGTCCATGTTTTTCAAGGTTTACTGCTCATTTTAAAAGAAGGTTGTACTGCATTCAAACTGATGCATGAATATCTTAAAAGCAGGTACTATATGAATAATAAGCAAAAGTTCTCATTAGGTATGTGGAAATGAAGCAAATGTACTTGCTATATTGGTCTGATTATCTGAAAATTTATAAGAATATTTGTGCCTGCATTCATAAGAAATAAAAATTTGCCTAAAGATGTGTTCAGGGAAACAATGTCAGCAGGAATTCACCTCAATATTTATATTAGGATTCTAAAAATGCTCTGCACTCAGAAGACCCTTGCTTTCCTCTACAAAATTAAGATAACAATTTTCTTGTAAGAAGAGTGTTTGGATATACACACTGACAGCTTTCCTTCATTGAGATGTATTATCTATGTGACCATCACAAGGTCAGTATGGACTGGTTAGTACTATTGGAAAACACTTTTATTAGTGTTATCCTCCCTGGTGCTCCCCTCCTTGAAGGTTAGCCATCCATAAAGACAGGGCATGGCTCTTTCTTTCTTTTCAATTCTTCTTAAAACATATAGCAAATTAGGTAAAATTTTGAGAGGGAGAGAGAGAGTATTGTAAATATCTTTGACATAATTCTCTATATGTTCACTCACACTGTGGGTGACTGAGAAGAGGAGCAACTGACAATTACCTGGAGAAGGACCCTTAGAGTTCTTAATTAAACTAAGATTGAAGGATAACTCCCAAAGGCAGTATGAGCACAGAATGCTTCAGCAAGTACGTAATGCTTAGTGGAAGTATGAACAGAGCTCCAGGAGGCCCCTGCAAATACCAAGTGTGCAATGTTCCACTGAGAAGCCACTGTCACTGCTTAAAATTGTCAAATGAGCCCTTGAAGGAAGGGAGGTTCTCTGCCAGCAGTTTGATAGCATTCATTTACGTGACATGATAACCAGGGTGGTAACTTTTGTGAGGACACTGACACCCCCTGAGGTCTTTCAGCCTTTACACAAGGACATTGAGAAACCTCCTGAAGCAGGTTTTCCAGTGTAAAAGGACAATGAGAATTTATACTCTAGTGTGTGGAGAGTTGTATTTACTGAGAAATCATGAGACTCAGGAGAGGCATGGCAGTCAGAAAACTCCTCTGGTAAAGCCTTGAAAAACCTGTTAAGGGCTTTTTTTCCTTCTGGAAATGGCACAAGGGGAACTGCCCTTAAGACTCTGTATCTGATGTAAGCTTTCCTGTAGAAATCAAAGCTACTGAAAATTCTTTTAATAGATAAGTGAGAAGATATAACATTTAAGGTTACCAGAACCTGCACTTTTGAACTGAAAGAGCCCATTGATATCATACTGGAAAGAAGACATTTAATTGTATGTCAAGCCTTCAAAAGACCCTTCAAAAATTTCTCGTGGGGAGTGAGAATGCTGATTAATCTTTTACTCGAGGACATAAAGCCACAATGACTGCTAAATTGGCTGTAACAGAAGGAAATTACAGGCTGCATATCTTTAGTTTTGAACTGGGAAATTCACTGAGGCTCGGAACATGACTTAGGACAGTACCAGTATACAAATGCAACTATTTAATGTAGCAAGTAAATGTACTAAAATTTCTTCTATTGTCTGCAGGAGTGTTCTCTAGAGAACAGATATGCTTTAAGTCAAATTCATCCAGTATTTTATTATGAGACAAACTAAATTTTTCTCATGAGAAAGAGGACCTTTGTCCTTCTTGAGAAGGACAAAGCCAGGGTGACAGAGAGATGGTATTTAAATACAGCAAAAATAAAGAGGGCAGAATCCTTGACTATGGTAGCCATAACTCAGTCACCAGAAATTATAAATTGGGATGTTTAATGTAAATTTGACACTTAGTCCCTTAAAAAGGGATGGGATGAGAAATTTGATAGTGGCTTTAAGGGACACAACAATTATGCACTTCACCATACCTTCAAAATATTGCCATAATTCCGTCAGCCTTGCCTCCCAGATGATTCATGCAAAGACAGGCCTGTAGGTAGATCAGGACCTACCTAGAAAAGAACTAGTGTACAAAATAAATAGTGTTGGTATGGACACGGACTTGAATCAAGACTGAAGCAAATTTAGATATCAAGATGTCCATTTGTTGGATGCAGTTCATGTCAGTACATAACTAAACACAACTCTTGTCCTTGGAACTGCAATTCCTCTGAGATGTCTGTGGCCACAGCCATGTGCTTTTTCAGGATAGTTCTCACCCTTATGGACCTAGCTGTGATATCCAAAGTAGCAGCATCCTACATAAAATTTTCTCAACTAGGATGTTTACATTATATATATTATATAATTGTTTATACTTTCAAGTTGTTCTGCATGAGAAGGAAAAAAATCACACAATAAGTTCTATCACATTTTTAGCTAGCAGTCTTCCAGATTACAACATATAATGTTAGATTCTGGATTATCATCTGTGAATGGAAACAAAGTCAAGGCCTAACAGCTAACTTATTTCCCTTTAGGATTATGTGTTTCACACTTTAATAATTATAGTCAGCAGTAGATATCATGCCATCTTTGTCTCACTGCACAATGGAACAGGAAGCAGAATAGTAAACTAATTTTTATTTCTTTCTGCAGAGTAGATGGGTTTCAATGTCTGCACTTTGGGTGAGTCTACATTTCTGTAGTAAATTACGTTCTGTTACGCTTTCAGTAAAAATTTCTGAATTTTTGTGACAATCTCCAGCACCAGGAAATGAGAGATGCACTGTAGCAACACTGATCATAACACAGAAAAATACTAGCTCAGTACAGGTTGAATAGAAAATATCTCTTTAGAAAACTGGAAAAAAAACCAGTATGAATAACAATTTTTTATTTTTTTTAAATCATGGGTGTACTTTGTCAAGGCTGAAGACATTTGTTTCCTGCTAGTGAATGCATATAGATGAAAGCAAGGAAATGCAGATATATTGACTCACAAAGGCAAGTAACAACAGTAGAACTACTCTTTTAATAGCTGCTGTGGTGCAGTGCATTATGAAGGCAACAACAGCTGTTTCTGAATGACTGTTCATTAAAAGTATATGTACAAACTTCCATTTTCACCCAATATGTGCAATTGTGTGGAGAACTGACACCTCTCCTGACAGCTGATATACACTGCTGTCTTCCCCAGAAGCTGTCCATGCCTTCCCCATCTCCAAGCACTCACGACTGCAAGAGGAAAGTTGTAAGTTTTACAAAATATTAACTCTACCAGTGGAAAACAGATGCAGCATGCTGGACTTGGGACAGAAATAAAACAATAACTTTCAATCACCACAAAATATCCAAGAGTTTTTGGCTGCACTGATGGCATTGAGCAGACCTAGACTGAGTATACATTTCTAATTACTGACAATTCCTATTGACTATAACTAATTAAAAATACTTTCACATTTCTTCTAATTTGTATACTATTTGTCCACAAACTCATCTTGTAAATTTTTGAGAATTCAAAAAGAATCCAAATAACAAACAAATGTGAAACATTTCAACTTGAGGTTTTCATGCATCAATACATGTAAAAAACCTTTCTGTCTCTCCACAACATAATGGGCATACTGTGAGCAGCGCAATGTGAGCAGAAAATGTTGACCAAGGGATATTTTACTAAATAACTAGAGCCACTTTATCTGTCCAGGAAATTGCAGAGGCTATTTTGTGAAGTAAGACATGCCCAACAGGTTCAGAAAGACAAAATGCAGGAACTTGTAAAAAAGTGTTTATTTCTGTGTTGATTTGCTGTTTTTGTTTTAGGGAAGCTATGATGAAGACTATGACAAATAAAAACGTCATGGAAAAAATTGTTTGATATAAAATTTCAGAGCTGAATAAGGATTCACTTGTTTGATTGAACCTGACAAATAAATTTAATGTAAAACAAAATATTGCATTTGCTAAAATAAATATTCATTAAAATGAAAATAACTATAGATAGCTACAGTGCTGAGAGAAATAAATAGAACTCAAGCTGAAATAAATGTAGCACATTGAAAAAAGCATGCAACTTTTACAGAACGTGATAAAATGAACACTGCACCATTTAAAAATGATTGACAGGTAATGAACTATAAAATCTATATTGAAATGGAAATGACAGAGAAAGAATAGCACAAAGCATCAATGCAACAGTGACAGACCTGAAAGATGGGAAAATTTCCAAGACACTGAAAATTAAGCAAATTAAGGAATGGTGAAAAATCTTTGTGTTCTGATTGAATTAACCTGTTGCTGAGAGACAGAACAGCACTGGAATTTAACATAACACTTAAATGGTTTCTCCTGCTTCTAGCAAACTCCCTTTACAGCTGAAAATGTGACACCAGTAAAACAAAACACGTCTTCATATCCAGCCTTTCCTTGATTGTAGCAACATATCTTAACCATATTATCAGTTTGCTCTCCAAGTATCAATATGGCAAGTGCTTAATGAAGCAAACATCAGTTTGTTCTAGATTTTAAATTCATGACTAATTTGCTTTGCACCTATTTTGAATTTGTTTCAAAGCAAATTTCCCAATCTATTTGATAAACAAAATTCAGATAGATTTACTTGTAACATTTCCAGGAATTCAGAATGGATTTTTGATTTGTTGTTTTGGGGTTTTTTTTCTCCTGAGGGTTCCTATGGTTCCTTTCCTGCACAGAACATCGCCTTTCAATATTTGTAGTTTGCATTCAATGGACTCAATCCAAAGCATGCAGACTCTAGCTAATATGCTGAATATATCACTTTGAAAACATTTTCGAATAAACAGTGTGATAAGAACAAATTAAAATCATGACAAATTTTGTTTTATATAAGTGATCTGTACTCAGCTAAAAGTCTGAAGATTACTGTTCTAAACCATTCATTTTATTACAACTCTCTCTGCATTAAATCAAATAAGGAACCACTTTTTTGTTTGTTTGTTGGGTTTTTTTTCCATGTAAGCAGAAAATATATTGACTTGAGAAAAGAGCTACTTCAGGAAAATCAAGGAATATATTTCCAAATTGATCAGTTCTTTAGGCACGTTCTCAAAACATCCAATCTGCTCACAAGTTGATTTTGATATGAATCATTCTAAATCCTAATATACTGTCTCTAGAAACAGCCAATAAGCAAATAGGAATTTTCCTGATGTCTTAACAACAATTGAAAGAATATGAAATATGATATTCTAGCTATTATACTAGAGGATTTTGATTCCAAGATGTTAGTAACTTCAGAGACTACTAGCCAGAAAGTTCTATTAGGTAAGATGTTCATAATCTTTGTGCTTACTGGTCATTAAATTTTGCCTTCGATTGTGTTAGTTTAAACAGGTTTTAAAATGTAATTGATTCTTGCTTAGGAGTCATCAATAGATATCCAGTGTATTTTTAGGAATGTACTATGCAATTCCCAGAATTTCTCTCTGTTTAGAAACATGCTCAAAGGTTTAAACCTTAAGTTTATTTTAAATTAATAGACAAATGTAGGTGCTCTGTATCTTAGCATAATCTAAATGTCTCATCCATTTGTTCACTGACAATTTCAACTTGCCAATCATCAAGATATCTTTTTTAAGTATAACCTTGATGAATCTTTGCCTCTTATATCTTATTATTTTCTGTTAAGTGTTTCAAATGTTCTGCTTTGCAACTTCATGAAGAAATAAATTTTAAAGACCTAGGACCATGATATTCCTTTGACAAGTGCTCCAGATAACATCTGAAGATATTAGTTTTCCAGTTTTCCTGGCCCTTTTGCCCCTGAATGGTATGTGGGTAGCATGAAAAGGAGCTAAATACCCTCATTATTAAGCTCCCCTTCTTTATTTTTGAAATAATGAAATTATGAAATCACTTGGCTACAATTCATTTCTGAATCAGATGTCATAGTATTTTCTTTGTTCCCTGTATGATCTCATTTTATATTTATTTTTCATGAAAGACTCATTATTATTGCATTTTATGTAATTCTCAGAGCATTTTCCAATTCCATCCTGCACACATCCAATGCTTTTCATATTAAACTTATGATAATTTTTCCACAAGTTTAAAGGTTAAACTAATCTCTATTGTGTTTAAATTATTTAAGAAAAGTAGTTATTTTCAATAATACATACTTCAAATAAGAAAAAAAAATATACATTTTCTTCTTAATGTCTGCTTCAGTGTTAGTCATACTAATTTTTCTTTGAAGAGTTTTACCATATTTCAATTCAGATTATAAAGAGAATATTTCTTGAAGAATAGGACATGACTGCAAGAATGCTGAGAAAGAGTAATATCCATCTTTCGGCCACTATGCAAAGGATTATTTTTAACTACCTATGGGGTTTTTTGTAGTCATTAATAGTCTGAAAATACATGTATCAAATAAGCCACTGAATAGAGAGGAATGAAATGGAACAGATCTATTAGAAAAGGTATAGTGAAGCGTGTTCTCCACTCTAGTGCACTGAGAAGAATTTAGTTTGAATTAGTTTTATTACACTGTTGCATTGGAATACTAAACACAAGACTGTAGACAATTTTAAGTCACTGAAAAATGTACTAGGAAAAATTGCAGACCTATATTGACCGATCTCCATCTTCAAAACACTCCTCAGAATAATAAATAACAGGATCTTCAGCTGCTAAAATATCCAGATAGCAACATTCCATCAATTACTGAAGAAATAAAATGGTTTGTATCACCATGTGAAATGTAAATCCCAGAAGTTTCTGTGTAACAAAAACTTCAAAGTTAGATACAGATCTAAGAATACTGTCAAGAAATGTCAAAATTTGGAATAGCTAAAATGTTCCTTCAATGTTACAATATATTAAGGCAGTTGGTACAACAGCTTTGTCCAGGGGTAGTTAATTTTGTCAAGGATAAAATTCGGAATGTGTCTGGTTAGTATAGGAAATTTATAACACAATATTCAAGGAAATCTGAAATATTTACAATACTTCTAAAGGAAAAAGAAAGATATTAAAGAATATACATAGCCACACAGATAAACTGCATTTTGATTTTGTACTCTCCAATATGCAAGCTGAAATTCATCCTAAAGGAGTCTCTATAAAAATAGTACACTACCTAAGCATTAAGTTTTAAAAATTCAGGAAAAGAAAAAAAGCCAAATTAGTTCAGAGGTTATCCCAAAGATATCTAAGAAAGATGTTTTGCACAAACTAAATTTGAGCTAGAATTGTGTTATATGGAACTGAACTAAGACATGCTTCATGAAAATTTGGTAACTTTTTTTTTTTTAGCAAGCTTTTAAAAAATAAAAGGAACAAAACCAAGTCTTGCTTATTCATCCAACTTTAACAAAGAAACTCAAGATACGATGTTAAGATGGCACCTAAAATGCCAGTTATTTGGGCTTTTCAATCAGCAACTGACAAAGATTTTGTTAAAAGAAGAAAGAAAGAAAGATGAACTTCACACTTTAATATAGGGGTAATGGAATGGCAAAAAAAGAAGCCCTGATTTCCTATTGTTACAGTATCAGTCATTAGCTGCTAGAAAATTGCCTAAACAGCATCACATAGAGAATAGGAGATGCAGTGGATGTAGAGAAATAGTGCTTTATATATTCTTAATTTTGCATGATTTATAAATAATGTCCTCTGGGATTAATATTTCCTCACAGTTAATGGCTTTGGGACAAACTCCTCTGGATTGTCATTAATTGTCAAGAAATGCTGACCTCAGAGGGCATTCTTATAAAAGTGCTGCATAATGCATATAATAGATATGTAAATGCTGAGCATCACTGCAATAAATATTCAGAGGAGATGTTTACAGAATGCTTATAGGTTATTCTTGAGCATATGTTTTGGCTGGGTGTGAAAGGGGGCAAAGGGAGGATGTATGAATGCTTACACTAAATGGCAACCAAACCTAAATATTTTTATTCTCTGATAAAATGGATCTGGGATTAAGGTTTAGTACTAACAAAGACAAGGGATACTGAGATTGCAGAATAAACTTCAGTTTGGAGCTCTACCCTTTATGGTATTTGGCTGCAGTCAGAGGAATTTTGCATTGCACTGCAAAATAAATGGAATCCACTACCAAATATTCTCAATGTGTCACGGAGACACATGCTCAGAATCAAAGCATTCTGTCTTGCTCGTCCTCCATGGATGTGGACTTCTAGTTCAGACACCTCCCTGAGGAGCATAACCATTATTGTCTCTAGTGGAAGCTATGCATCACCAGAGGATCCCTGAATTTTAAGTTCCCAGCCTCCTCAAATTTGTCAGTCAGACATATTGATGGAGGAGGAAGTTTTCCCTCATGAATTTAGACAGCAGAAAAAGCTGTCAAGCAGAGCTACTTTTGAATTCAGAGCTCTGGATTCTGTGCTGTGGATAGACACATAACTATCACTAGTTATAGTGGGCAGCTATGGCTGTTTTTGAAATTATGTTGCCCACAGTGTCCACTTTATGCATAATAATAGCAACCGAAAATAGAGAACACATGGAAATCAATGTTCATGAATCATTTCCTTCTCAAATATGAGACGAATTCAACCTCTTTCAAGTAACTTACCTTCTAGATTATGATATACACAGAACTACAATCACTGTCCATAATTCTTATGGAAGTAGGAATCCTACTTCCTGCATAGGAAAAAAACCAAGAAACAAGTCCCCAGAAGTCAAATACTTAGCCAACTCTTCTAGCTTTCAGGTAGACCATTATTCATGGGAATAAATATTTTCTTATCTGATCCACAACCCAGGTTCTAGTTTTGTTTCTAAGTTGGATCAAATACTAAATAAATAAGCAAATGCTTGGAAAGATCTCCCTCTCTCAAAACTTACATTATTCAGATACTACTTCTGAGAAGAAAAACACTAGCCCTCTTTAAGATGTTGGGTTTCTGCTCACCATTTATATGAAATGCAATGAAGTTTGAGCAAAAGCAGTACTACTAACTTCTTACAAAGATGCAGTTCTGTAAAACATTTGACACTACTAAACACCACAATTGGGTCACTGGATAGGGTAATTAGAAAACAACTGAATATTCAGTCCTTCAGGGTTAGGGGAAAATATCCAAGTTCCTAAATTACTTTGATATAGGCACCACAAACCCATTTTATGCATCAAATAGCCCACTTCTGTTGCAACTTCTCTTGTTAAATTGCTAAAAGCAACAGTGACAGTAAACATCACAGTTAACAATGCAACTTCTAGTCTATGGAATTGAATGATCACAGATAAATTAGAATAAAACGCTAAAGGATAACAGTATTGTGAGTGTATATATACAGATGAATTTGCAAAAAGGATTAACCACTTATAGGTAATGTGTCATTAGTGATTGTACTTCATTTTATAGCTGAAAACTGGTCTGGCTTATTAGACCTCTAAATCTTCCCATCCCAGTGATCTTTGATTTCATAACTGATACTCACATATGCTGCTCCTCTACAAAGATTTATATATGAAATTATGCATATGAAAACAGAATAGAAATACAATTTAGAGATACTTACAGTGTGGTGGCCATCACAAAAGATGCTGCATTTACAAAAAGTAAGTCAGAGATGACAAATATAATTAAAATCTTTGTTAGAAATTCCTCTAAGAATGTATCTGGTATGAACAATTGCTGTTAGACACCATACCTTCAAAATAAATGAGAGAGAAAACTGTGTGATTTTTGTTACCATTAAGATAGACTTTTGTAGCTGTTGCTTTATGTATTTTCCTAAGAGATTTAATTTTGTGTCATATTTTCAGACAAAAATCTAAACTGACTGATGAAAACTCCACCTTTTGAGCTTTGACAGGGAGTAGGAACTGCCTTAGTCCAAGGCTAATATCTGGGATATATTCAAATGTTTTGAAGTAGAGCACATAGACTACATACCAAACTGTCTGCAATTAAAATTTAAAAAGATGTAATTAACCAGTATATGGTGTTTAATACATAACACAGACATGCATTCTTACAGCAAGTAAATATATATATTTTACATATATATATATACACACATATATATACACCAGACATTCAAAACTAGAGCATTTTTTCAAGTTTTAATCCTTTTCCCCTGCATTTCATGAAGCTATGTAGGGCTATGAAGTACCTACTGCATAAGCTGTAGAATACCACAGGAAGTCTGAACTTTTCTGGGGAACAATAATTTTCACCCATCAGGCCCTCAGTGTGGCTATCTTACTGAAAAAAAACTAGTTAGTTTGAGTGTAGGAGATCCTGAGATGGAAACAGAAAAAAAAAAAAAAGCTGTTAAGAAATGGAGCACCCAAAGGGAATTAGGATTTTTGAAGAGGAAAAATGCTTGCTCCACAACAGTAATTTGTTTTTATATTTAGGGAATGTTGTGTTCTAGCACATATATTTTAAAGTAATGATTGTCACATATGCAGTTATCTCTTATGCTTTTTTATTTGTGCTGCTAGGGGGCATTATTAATTCCTTACAGCTTAATTTTATGAGACTGTGAGACTGTATGAAATACACTGATAGAGGATTAACATAAAATCATGTGAAAAACCTGAAAAGAAAGTTGCTTAATAGAAGGTTATTTTCTGAAAATAAAAGAACGTGTTTCTGAAAAAAAAAAAAAAAAAAACAGAATTCAGAAAGGAAGGCGTTTCTATTACAAAGAAATTATTTGTGCTACACACGTGTTCACAACTGCCCAAAGCTATAGGATGAGAAGTTGAGTTAAAAATGACCTATTTAGCCATAGCCCAAGAAATTTAATACCACTTTCTTTTTCCAGAGCAAAACTGCTTGAGGAAAAGATGATATGGCTTCATCCACATGAAATCTTTACCTTTTAATATACTTAGCTTCCTGTAGAAGTTACCATATCTTTTAAAATATTTTACTTAATCTGCTCTCTTTTATTTTCCTTGGAAAAATATATTTGAATTATGTAAATCATTATCCATCTGTCAAGATGAAATGTCATAAAGAATGTTTAGAAATAATGTATATCCATAAAAATATGCAAGTATCTGTTCTGTAGAACTGCACAACTAAGCAAAATCTATTTTATCCCCTAGCCCTGTTCGTGAGACATTAAATCTCAGTCAAAACTAGAAGGATTGTTTTCATTGTTTTTTGTGCCCTCAGGAACATTATAAGAAGACATGGGATTTTATGGGGGAAGACTTGAAATTTTACATTAGTTGGTATTTAAGAAAAGATGAAAAATTCAATTCCCATATTTTGAGAGCCAAAAAAACATTATTGATTTCACAAACAGTAGCACCATTAGTGAACACAATAACTAACCTAGATGACTAGCTTTTTTATTCAGTCTCTGAAAATGTAATCTCAAGTTTGATATGAATTGTTATACCTTTTAAAGAGATATTCTGCTAAAGAACCTCTGAAACATAGTAATGGTATTTAAGAGATAACAATAACATTTCTCCAATGTCAAAAATATCACAGTGCTAAATCTGTATAAAACGTAAACCAAGTTATATATAAATGTGAAAAAAAAATTCAGCTTTATGTATTAGGAATAAGAATTTTGCTCACACTTGACTTACTTTTCAAGAGAATATGCATGTAAATCACAGGCTTGGTTTGGCCTTCAATTTCTTAGAATATTTTATTTAGCAAATTGGATAAATCCACTAAATACTACAATGTCTGCAATAACCTTGTCTGAGCTTATATCTTAATTCTTATATGAAAATAAAACCAGACACAAGTGATAAGTAAATCCTCCAGCAAAGTGTTTTCAAATTACAGAAAATAATACTGAATACTGTTCTCTTAGAATTTTTTACTTGGAATACTATAGGTATTTGAGCATAAATCTAAGAAAAAATGTGCAGTTTTTATCAAGTATTCTTTCAAAAACTGCATGACTTCTTCATTGAAGAGAAACTATAGAAGACACTTTACGTGCATGCACATATATTTAGATATACAGAGTCCCTTATTTGTGCTTTACTTTATAAAATAGTTGTCACAAACTAATTACCTAACTTTCAGGTAATTTCTAATGATAAAATATTCAGATGGAATGGGTTTTGTGTAATTCAAAATCTAGAAAGTCTCTCTCTAACTACAGTGTGGCTTGGCTCTGTACCTAAATGCTCATATAGAAGACACTTTACGTGCATGCACATATATTTAGATATACAGAGTCCCTTATTTGTGCTTTACTTTATAAAATAGTTGTCACAAACTAATTACCTAACTTTCAGGTAATTTCTAATGATAAAATATTCAGATGGAATGGGTTTTGTGTAATTCAAAATCTAGAAAGTCTCTCTCTAACTACAGTGTGGCTTGGCTCTGTACCTAAATGCTCATATTTACTGTACACACCTGACCTTCCTTGCTCCTATTTACTGTACACACCTGACCTTCCTTGCTCCTATAAGAGCATTCTATTTTTCCAGCTGTAGGATTACCATACACCTGAATCTAGTCATCTTTCTAGTAAAGTTAAAACCATTATTTACTTTACTTTCAGCCAAGCAGAATCGGGCAAAGTGCATCTTTTAATTTTTTTCTTGTACCATCAAACCTTACCCAGAAGAGCCTTAATCTGTGCTCAGTGCTATTGCCATTGTATTTGACAGCAGTGTATAACACATTCTATTGTGTGAACAGTTAGAAATGCACTGAACTATGTAAATGAGTCTCACTGCAAGAATTTTTATAACACATTATAATTCAATGGGCACATACTGAATCTAAAATTCTGCATTAATATACATTTCATGAAATGATTTACAGAAATGGAAATCAGTCCACTTCCATAAAGTGATTATGGCATTTTCTAATCTATCTGTACAAAAAAATACTTTATTCTTATCACTTTTCCACTGTAGTTTAAATCACACATTGATACTTAACAGTAAAGATGGAAAGAACCAGGAGGCTTCACTGTCTTCTAAAGGTTAACAAACATTCTTCAGAAAGACTTGTGATATTTCTTCTGACAGAACTATCCAAAAATAAAGGTCTTTCATTTAAAAATATCATGTACCTAGGAAAAAAAAAAACAGAAAAAACAACCAACCAACCAAAAAAATAACCTGTTTGAAACAGAAGGCTTTTTCAACCAGGTAGAACAAAAGTGTCCTAAATGCTATGTAAGATTTTATTATCTTCTACTCCATGATCATCCTATTCTCTTCCCTAGTCACATAACCAAACATTTGATGAATTTACCAGTTGTTTTCTTGTTTTAAATTTAAATCATAAGGTCTCAAAGGAAAAATACATTTTTGGTTTTGAATATTTTAGAGAACCTGTAGAATTAATTCTGCATCTCTAAGAAAAATCTCAGCAATGCCAAGATTTTTCTGTTTAAGTATTCCCAGATTTAATCTGGACAAAAACCAAGTACAAACCTAACAGCAATATTTCTTTGTGTGTCCAAAATCTAAACTAGTTGCAGTTTTGGAAAAATATTTAGGCTAGAACTTCCTCACAATAGGCAAATTTGTAAATGACTTTTTTATGGCAACTAACAGAACTAATTATAGATTGCAGAAGCAGTAAGTGACACAAATTTTCTGACCTGTGTTTTCAGTATAATGAAAATTTTCACAGATTTTTGAAGTTGCATGGCAGTTTCTATTAAACCAGAATCAGAAACAAAATTTCCCCTGAAGATGGATCACTGTCTAGTAGATTTCTTTTTCTTTTTCCTCTTTTACTTGTTTTTTGGGTTTTTTTTCTTTTTTTTTTTTTTTTGGGTGGGGGGTTGGGGGTGGTGTTGGTTGCTTGGTTGGTTTGGTTTTGTTTATTTTCTCATAAAGTAAAAAAAAAGGACTTGGAACAAATAAGAATATCCAATCATCCATAAGTAAAGCACTAAGAGGATAATAATGATTTAATTTGGATCTCTCCCTCGCCAGCAACAGAGCCCCAGGAACGAAGTCCCAGACAACTGCTCATTCACTTGGGGGGATAAGGGAGACAATCCAAGAATAAAAGTGAGAAAGGTCTTATATTGAGATAAAGACAGCTCAACAGCTAAAAGAAAAGAAACACACACAAGCAAAGCAAAACAAGGAGTCACTAACCACGGGCAGGCAGGCGTTCATCTATCTCCAGGAGATCAGGGCCCCATCACTTGAAATGGTTACTTGGAAAGAAAAACACCATCACTAATAACGTCCCCCTTTCCTTCTTCTTCCCCCAGTTTTGTATTCTGAGCAGGAAGCCCTTATGGCCACATGATCCCTTTGGTCAGTGGGGCCAGCTGTCCCAGCTGTGCCCCCTCCCAGCTCCTCGTGCACCCCCAGCCCCGTGCTGGTGGGGTGGTGTGAGGGGCAGAAAAAGCCTTGATGCATTGTCAGCACTGCTCAGCAACAGATAAAACATCCCTGTGACAACACTATATTTACCAAAAATCCAAAACACAGCCCCATACTAGCTATTATGAAGATTAATCCTTCATCAGCAGAAATCACCACACTGTCATAGATTTTAAAATCTATCCATAGTACCTTCTGAGAGGAGGGATCAGCTTTGATTACTAGGTTAATTTGCTTTGCCAAAGTGAATTAACCCAAACTTTAATTGGATCAATCAAGATCTACACTGATCTTGTTTGAGTTTTACAAAATAAAATAGGAAAACAAATACATTTTTATTTAGACATTTTTGAATTAAGATTACAAACTCAATGTGATATGTTTAATTGTTATGAATCTTTGTAACATTGCCAAAATTAATAAAACTTATCCATTACTTTATAATTATTTTGTTGTCTGTTTAAATATATACACAGCACAAATAAAACATGCAACACATCAGTGGGGATCTCATTACTAAAACCAATCTAATATTACTAGGTTTGAAAGATAAGGTTGTCTGCAAGAGCACTTGTGGACACTTTCTTCTTCATCCATCCAGACCTCCTATTGCCTTTGTTTTATCTTCTGCTCATCTACATGATCAAATTCTTTATCTTGCAGGATGTTAATCTTCAACATCAATGAGTTATCCTGGAACTCTCTTGTCTGCAAGACAGTCTTCCATGCGGTTCTTTCAAGCACACCTCAGAAGAGACTAAAGGCAGCTCCTCTAAGTATATGATCCTGACTTTAGTCCTGCTTCTTCTATTCTACTCCTGCATGATTGTTGCAGCAGTGGCTGCCCTGACCTTCACAAGACAAATAATTCTTTCTTGTAAGTATGAGATCCAGTAATGTCTGCCTCTGTTCCTCAATCACCTGTCTTAGAAAGTTGTCATCAAGGCTTTGCTAAAACCCCCCGAAACGCTCATGCTCTGGTGGATTTTCTCTCTGGCTGAAAACAAAACTGAAAGGCACATTTGACTGACATGAGAATTTTAACATTGACTGATGTTATGGTTTAAGACTTCAGTCAGTACCTGTAAATGCATGAAAAAGAGGGGTAGATAGACCAGACGATTCTGGTAAAATCTTGGTGCTGAACACATGCAAGAATGGTGGAACAAGACTGCCACGTAAAGAATGCATCACACAACCCTGTAACTTTTTTACAGACAGATATCATCAATATATTAAGTATATATAATAAATCCTTATTTTTCAAAATTCAGTTTTATGACAAATATGCTGGAAACAGTAAGAAATATTTTACTGCATGACTCATGTTGTCTGGAACAAATTTTAATGAATTATATCTTAATACTGAAATTCAAGCATTAAAATTGTGATTAATAGAATTGCATTTTAACAAAGGAAAAAAAATATCTACAAAAGAAGAAAATAATGTTTATTATTACAATGACAGTGGCACGATAATTATACTGTATCATCAAATATTTTGTAATAATAGAAACATATAGAAAATATATTTTATGAAAATAGAGCTGAACCACTTACTTTTGAAAAACCATACTTGATGCACTACACAGTAACAAATGTCTTACTATTACCACTGCAATAAAAAGAAGGAGGGACAAACACCTGCAATAAGTATGTAGAAGGTTTACTTGCTAAACAAAAATACCAATTTTTAGGACACAACTGAACTACACAGAATTTATTTCAAGAATATTAAATATTTAATATGCTTAAAACTTCTTTTTGCTTGTTTTGAGCATGAAAACCTAACCATTTAAGCTGATTTTTTCCATATTTGTTTCATTCAGCCAACAAACCAAAAAAAATCAATTAGTTTCACAGCCTTGTTTTGATGGCAATTTTCTTACTTGACTAATTTCAGGGAGAATAAACTGCATAATGATCCAAAGAGATTTCTACTGTCAAAGCCAAATAAAAGTTCTCAAACAAAATACATTAACATATGCAGAGAACCCTTACTTCAGACTGATATCTTCTGAAGGTAGTTACTGATGGGTGTGACTGCGGATCAACTGCAATTAATTTTCTTTTCAGCACTTCTAAATACTTTAGAAAGTTCAAACACAAATCAAGCTATATTCCAGCCCCAGCTTAGAGAAATTACATGGATTGTATTTCCAGAACTTCAATCAAGTATTTATACAATTTATTTTTGTACTGAAGAAAAACAGAGGCATAGAAGTGAGGTTTGAAGTATTTTATCATTTAGATGTAAAAGACTTTCCTCAGGTTAGAAATATGACTTCAGATTTGTGCAAGACATACTTGATTAGTTAGGATTTTAGCTGTCACCTGAGTAGAAGTGACAGCTAACTAACTTCTAAAATGTCTCCAATTTAGTCTTTCCTTTGTGATTTGGTATCAATCCTATTGCTGTGAGCAAGTTTGGAGCAGAATACACAAAGACACCAACAAAGGCGTACTCTTTGAGTCCTAATTTACTTAGCCTATAAATAATTTAACACTAATTTACTTAATAGCAAAAGATAGCACTTTTAATTTTACTAATGAGTCTGCAGCAATAAAATGTGTTTGACAGCAAATTTAAAAAAAAAAAAATAGGAGTTTTGGGGTTTTTTATCTATAGGAGGTGACAGGGATCCTGCTACAAATAAGTAGCAATATTGTTTTTGTAATCATTAGTAAAGTCAAGGAGCAAGAACTAGACTTATTATGCTAGACTTTACCAACTATGAGGCAGGTATTTGTATGTCATTCAAATTAGTATTCACATGAAATAATTGTAGAATATTTCTCTTGAGAAATGAACATGGTGGTTGTTAGCTTCATACCATAACTTCTTTTCATAATTAAAACACAGATTTTAAGTACTTTGGATGATTTAACAAATTATGTCCAAAAGAAGACTGTTCCCATCTTGCATTTTCAATTATACTCAAAGATTATCATCATAGGCTTCATGACACAGAGAGTTTGTTGTCTCAAAAACAGACTCAGGGTTTTAAAGTATTGCTAAAGCCATATTTTGAGCTTCAACATAGAACATTTACCAAATCATCATTCCACACTTGATTTTTCCCAGGAAAAATCTGTAACATGATTAAAATTAAAAATAAACCAATACATTTTAAAAAATGACCAAACATGTTTCTCTCCCAGCTGATATTTTTGTCTTGTGATCTACATTTTGCAAACACAGGTTTGTTAAACTTGCCAAGTGATGGATGAATTACTCAACATCTTTAATGCACATATGGTCAAAGAGATGAAAAATGAAGCAGCGAAAGCATTTGATTTTTAAACATGAATATTTACAACAACTACTATTTGAATGTAATGAATTTTAATTTATAGCTTCCTACACTTAGCACAATATATTATCCTTTACCTAAGCTTGTCATTCTTTTTAAAAAACGATCTTTTAAACCAATCAAAAAAGTTTAGAAAAAGCTAATTATATTATCACTCTTGTTTCTTTATTTAATTTCTCTTCTTTATAATTGCTGTTAGCTTTTTAAAAATTTAAGAATTTATACCCATTTACTTTTATCTGTCGCACTGTTTAAAGGATCCTAATCTGCATACATTAAAAAGTTACCATTGAGAATAAAACTATCACCATATAATCACATTGTTGTTGTAAAAGAAGTATTCTTTATCTTACATTTCAACACAGTCAATGAAAAATGTTGCCTGACATCCCAAATTAATGCCTCCATTTATTTTGCCTCATTTTAAACAAAACAGAGACTATGTCAAGCAAATAATTTAAATGTTTGAGGAACTTCCAAGCAGATTTGGCAGGTGAAACTCAGGAAAAGTTACAAAGCTTCTTTCTATCCTGTCACTTGGAGTTTCTCTCTGGACTTAGTCATCATCACATTGCATTCAAAATAACTTCAGAAGCAGCCCATATTTTTCATTGCAAAGCAAAAACACAGAAAGAATTTCCAAGTTTGTTGCATTTGGTAATACTGAAGTTGCAGGTGTGCCAGCAGAAGCCACAAGTACTGATTTATAAATGTGTTGTCAAGACTGGCAAAGCCCTTTGGGCAGTTTCCCGCTTTGTGCTGTTAGCCAGGTGCAGGCTGGAGGGGGCACTTGTTCCTGCCCTCCTCTCCTTCTCCCCACCCCTGCAAATGTGTATTTTCAGTTCTAATGCTCCCTGGCTCTCCTGGCGTTGCTCAGCCTGCTTTCCTCGCCATCACAAACGAGGCCCCTGTCACCCCACAGCCCTGCTGACCCACCAGGCACCCATCACACCCTTGTCTTAGCCTTGATTGTATCGATGGGACGCTGCAGCCTGTCTCAATGTCACTTGGGGTTCCTCAGCCACATTGGCAAATCAATTAATGTGAAGTTACTTTTGTGTACAATGGTTAATTACTACTAAACAGTTACAATTAGTAACTAGCTGGTAAATTCAAGTCAATGATTGAATTATTATTATTATTATTATTATTATTATTATTATTATTATTATTATTATTATTATTATTCACACATTCAAGGTAACTGATCATACAAAGATATTCAATCACTCCCTCAGGTAACAGATCAAATTCAGAAAAAGGGAAGCTACTGCTTCCCGTTGCATTTCCAGTTTGCCTTTCAGTGCTGCCTCTAGTATTTTTTGAAAATCTTGATATATCTGAGATTTGAAGAAAGATGCAGAGCATTGTACAAGAGTGTAAAAAAAGGAAAATGGACTCTTTTTGTTAAATATTTATCTGTGGTAAATTTTAAAAGAATTTGCAGCAAACTTATGTGGTTTTTGCAAGACAGACCTTTTTTAATTTTTTTTAGATTTGTCTTACCACAGAGCTTTGAAAACAGGTTATGTATTTTATGACTATATACATTTAATATGGACATGCTGACTAATGACTTAATCCAGACTGCTGGATTTATCATCCTCTAATTTCTTTTCCCTGGGGAAATACTCAGTAAATGTATCCATTATTTATGGAAAACAATTAAATTGCTTAGAGTAAAATCCAGAGTATTGTTATTTTGGTTGATTATTTGGAAATATTCTTGCTTTCAAATTCAAACAGCATTAATACAAGGGTGACATTTGTAAACAATAGTCACTGTTAAACATTCATAATAACCATTAATCATTGTGTGTTATCACGGAATAAAAAGAATGGTGACTTTTCAGCACGTTGTGGAAGAGTAACATTTTTTTACGCCTCCAAAGGACCTTTGAAGCTGCAGATCATTCAATTTAGACAGAAATCAAAGGACATAATTTGTTTTTTATTTCTTAGCAAGACATTTCCTGCTCATTAACAATATAACGTTGAACTTAGATCATTCTTTCTGTTTTCGGAAAGAGATGTAAACAATGTTTAACATGTTTAACAAATGTCTAACAAATTCCTCCTTAAAAAGAGGACAGCAATTTAGTGGTGCATAGGGATAGATGTAGAAAAAACAAATAATTAGAGCTAGTGACATTGAAACCTAACTGCGTGAGGCCTGTTTACTTCAAAGAAACTAGAGTAAGGGAGGGAAAAGAAGATGGCAGTCTGCCAAAGGGAATTTCTGCTGGGTGACAGTGTGTATTTCAAACTAGAAAAATGCTTGTTATTTAAGCAAATTTAACAATGTTGGTTTTGTTTGGTTTTTTTTTTTTTCAGTATGGTGTATATTTGACAATATAATCAGTTTGAAAAGGTATCCCTCAGTAAGATATGTATGTGTCATTAATAGGGGCTATAGCCACTCACACATTATTTAAAAAGTTTTCCTGATTCTCAAGTTCAAAGGCTGATATAAAATATTTATACATTCTGGAAAACAAGTTGAACTGTGTTTCTTTTGAAAGTATTTTCAAAGGGAAGTGTGCTTCAAATTTTTTTTATTTTTTTTTTTTTTTTCTATCTCTGAGGTTTCTAAGTCTGTTAGACTTTTTGAGAGTATTTTATGTCTAAGCATGTATTGGTGGGGAATGCTGCATTAGTGAGACTGCTACCATCTACATCTCCTTCAGAAGGAGAAAGAAAGAAGTCCCAATCCAGAGAGTTCTTCATCTTCCTTCTCAGAAAACCATGAAATGCTAGGAGGTGAACAGGATCCACAGCTACAAAAATAAGTCTTACTTCTTATAATAAATATTAATATTAATAAACAATTAATTTATATTTATTCTTACTATCAAGAGATTTTAAGTGCTATTAAGTTCATTGCAATGTGTTTGACTAGATTAAGGCAACACAACGTGCAAAGCCAAAACCCTTGTGCTTAAAAACATTTTTCTCAAATATAAAGAAATTAATTAAATTGGTTGTTTGGATTTAGGAGATTTTCCTGGAAAATAGGAACAATTTCTACCAATTTTGTTACATTTTTCCTTTAGTCCATTACACTTTTTATTTCATTGGATCTTGAAAGTCTTGTACGCAGAAATAGAATAAAAGGAAGAATCTTTTTACATTAGGAGATGATTTTTCATTTTTACTATTTTTTCATATTTTTTTCTCTTTTTTTAACTTGGCATTCACATCAGTCCTAAGATGCCCATGAGATTACAAAACAATGCATCAAAGCTTTCAAAGTGAGAATTTTATGCTCATATTTCCTGAAATATCAAGGGCTCTTTACAAATTAGTCAGTTTTTCTTCCTAATTCTGCTACACATATAGTCATCTAACCATGTTATAACATTTACTTCTCAAGCTACATATTTCACTAATCAACCAGAACACTTTCGTGTGTTGCTTGTTTTAGTATTTGTAAACTTTTGTATATTTTACCTATTCAGTTGCATATTTCACCAATCCAAACAAATACTGTGTGGATCCACCTGCATGTGAAAATCCAGGTAGATGTGGAGCTGACTAGCTTGTAGTAATATTTTAAGGGCCTTCTTTTAGCAGTATTTTAAGGGCTTTTTTTTTTT
>VXBS01006429.1:1054630-1081425 GCA_013400255.1 Sitta europaea | reverse complement strand
TTTTTTTTTTTTTTTACTTCGAATATTAATTACATACAAAACACTGAGTTTGGACAGTTTGTCTCATCCCAACTGCTGCAGAAGTTATACCTACACATTCTAGGGTATTCAAGTTTTAACATTGTAATATAGAATTACGGAATGGCCTGGGATGGAATGGATCACATAGAGATCACATAATCCCAACACTTTCACTGGCCCAGGTTGCTCAGAGTGCCATCCAACCTGGCCTTGAGCACTTCCAGGGATGGGCCATCCAAAAACTTCTTTGGGAAACCTATTTCACTAACTTCACTGCAGAGAACTTCTTCCTAATAATCTAAACCTATGCTCTTTCAGTTTGAAGATATTCTCCCATGTCCTCATTACGTGGTTTTATAAATAGTCTCCATCTTCTCTGTAGGGTTCCCTCAGGTACTGGAAGGCCACAAATAGGTCGCTCTGAAGACTTCACTTTTCCAGGCTCAACAAGCCAAATTTTCTTAGCCTTTCCTCATAGGAGAGTTGCTCCATTCTTTGGCATATCTCTCTGGCAGTGTGAAGCAGTCAATACTGTGCTGTCAAACCATTGGTGCCTATGATAATAAGTATAAAGGCATTTCAGGGAAACATTTCTTAATTTTTTATGAAGGCAGTCTAGCCGATCTGAGCCTAAATTACCGAATAACAGACCAATAACTGAAGAGATGAAGAACTGAATAAATTCTGATACTTGTAAAGGAAGAAATGAAGAAGAAAGGGACTGTGGCATCTGCACAAATTCCCTGAAATAGGACCTCAAACTTTTTCTTTGGCTGTTTATGTACAGGAAACCTTTAGAGATTGCTAAAATGAGAAAGAATATATATACAGCCATATACTCCCCATCAAACACATTAACTAGAAGGAACTGAAAAGTTTTGAAAAGGCAAAAATAATGACACAGCCTGTTGCCTTCTCCTGTGAGGAGACAGGACTTTGAGAGTCATTATGGAAGCTTTATTGTATGTACTACTGTCCTACCAAAGATGGAAGGAGACAGGAAAATACAGGCCAGAGAGAAAGTTGAGGAGAGAGAAGGAACCTCTGTCCAACAAAGGATAAAGAGAACTTCTTGTAGGGAAGAGCAAGAAGGAACTGGACTACAAAAGGCCAAGGTGACAGTTTGATACAGATACTGAGGAACAGCTGGTGATAAAAAGAAATACCAGTGCTAAGTATGTTTCTAGAAGATTCTAGGTGCTAAATCTCTGAAGGCTATGAGCACAGGCAAGCAGGAGCAATGTGTTGGAAAGTTCAGAATGATTTTTCTGGGTAAATACTTGGGAGTTTGAATTCTAAATATTTCTGGTCACACGCAGAATGAAGGGTCAATGAAGACCTTGCAGATGTGTTGTCGCTCTACAGCACTAATCATGGTAGGTTTTACAGAAATTACATTTTTTGATGCTGAATTTTAGTTCATAGTCCTTGAATTATATATCTGGCATCCCACTTTTCCTACAGAATATCCCATGGGTTGGTTTACCGTGCTTTTGGAAATATATGGAAATGGCTGTATTTTTTGTTTTACTGGTGCTGAACTGCAACACTATATTTATTATTTCTGAATAGCAAACAGCTATCACATTTTTGCTTACACACATATGTATATATGTATATTTCTGTTAAAATAAATACACAGGGACTTTTGGTTTTTGTTCAGTTTATCCTTAATTCCTTGACGATATTTCTGTGTTTTCATACCATCTTGGTTTGAGCTCAATAATACATTACCAGTGTCCATTACAAAAGGAATATTTCTGTTATTCAGCACAAAAAATCTCCCATGAGTAACAGTTAGCTAAAGTATAATCTATTCCTTATAACACTGAAACAAATGCTGAGCAAGTTACTTAAAACTACATGAATAAAGTATTGGAAGCAGGCCCTAAGGGAAAGCTAAGGTTTAATGATTATATATATAAAAGTGATCTATTTCCTGACACACAACATTCAAAAGAACAGATTCAATGATGAGTGTTTCTAAAGTGCTAGATTAGCTGGAGCTAAGCAAAACTTAGTATATTTTTATGACCCTTACCATTTCTTATGGGAACAAATCCTACCTTGGAGCTAAGTATTAATCTATACTCATAGTAACCATCAAACTTGTAAGTGAAAAGGAAAGTGAATGAAGACTTAAAAATAGCGCTGTCATTAGTTTCTTTCCACTCTAACTATGATCAAATAGAATCCTGATATTTTAACAAATAAATATTATGAAATGAATTACTTTTCAAATTGTACCTTGGTGACAACAACCACCACACTACGTCAGCACTAGGCATAAAGGAAACTAAGGAAACCTAATTGATTAAAAGTTTTCTCTTGCATTTTTGTAGAAAGAATTCTTTCCTTCAAAAGATTGACTATTAAGTAACTGACCAATGGCTCCTATTTAGCATAGGGCTTCCATTATTCTCGACTTTGTATTTATGTATGTCACACATGTAAATATGCTTTTACCTTTATAATTTAATCTTTAAGTCTTGTTATATAAAAATATCTCTCTCATACCTATTTTCTCCCTACTGTAAGAAAAAATGATTAAAAAAAGGCTGGGATCTTTTCATATAAAGTGTGATTTCATTAACAAAAACTTTTTAAATATAAGCTTATTCTGTTTCAGCATTTGGCTAGTCCAAGTTAATGGAAAACTTTTACTGAGTAGAGAAGTGGAAAGAAAATCTTAAGAATATGTTTGAGTTCCAAAAATCCTTTCTAAAAATTAATCTTTAAGATTTTTTCTAAAAATACAGGCTTATAACGACTGAATTAAAGAAATTTTTTTTAAAAAAATGTTTGCTGCTTTAAGCACTGCCAGAACTTATTTAGTAGTCACTTTACATTGTTGATTAAAAAATAAAGCTTGTCATTTCACTTTTTAATTATGTGAAAAACTGTGTTAACTTGAAGTTTCAAGTCATAGAGTCATGGAATATTTTGTTTTAGAAGGGATCCATCAAGATCATTGAGTCCAGCTCCCGACCTGCACAGTACACCCCAAAAATCACACCATGTGCCTGAGAGTTCTTGAAGTCTGTCAGGCTTGGTGCTGTGGCCACTTCCCTGGAGAGCCTGTTCCAGTGCCCAACCACCCTCTGGGTGAAAAATTCTTTATTTATATTTAAACCACGCTGACTCAGCTTCATATTATTGTAGGGATTAATAACCTCTCTTAAAAGTTAAATTTTCATTCAAACACAAATGATTTTGCTAGAACCACCACAGGAATAAGTGAAAACTGAGATTATAATACAAGATGTTCAATTAGGAGACAATTTAAAATTACTACTGTACAAGCAAGATATATTGTTATTTACTTTTCATTTATGTGTAAAGTGAAGATCAGTTATTAAAGACTATTCCAAAAATTAATATTACCTCTGTCTCAGCAAGAAATGCTGGAATCAAAGAAAAACTCACGTATTTTAACATGAAAAAAGATACTACATGAAACTTATCTGTTTCATCTGTTTTGACTGCATGTAGTATACTAATCCACTTTTGTTTACAGATTAAAATAATTAGCAATTATATTATACCTTCCAAACCCCAATGTTAGCAGTCTGCTTGTAATTAACCCTTAATTTATCATGTTTCCATCCAAACCAGCCGGTATGGTTCCTAAAAATTTTTATAGATCAAGAAGACACAATATTTAGGAATCACCTCAAAAAATCATAAGTATTTTTCCTCTTATTACAGATAAGTTATCAGTGAAGGCCTTTTACAGGTACTGCACAGCAGCACCACAAACTTTACCTTTAATCTTTTCTAAAACTGAGTCTATGACAGAAAGAAGTCCAAAATGTGTTGTCAACTTCTGTACCCTTACAATCCCTTTGGACCACTAAAGTCAGGCCATTTTGACCATTTCAGACCATTACATGTTGAAAAACTCACTATACAAAGTCCAAGAGAAGCAAGCCAAAGGTCTCACAGTGCCTCCCAACTGCTATGGAAATCAAGCCAACTTCCAGGTTTAGCATGGAGTATCACAATTTTGCTCCGGATTTAATTTCCCTTCCTCTCTTTCTGCAACGTGTTTTCTTCAAGTTGCTATCAATAATAACTCCACACACATTATGTAAATATTCCAGTATTAGCAACAAAAACACAGTATTAAGAACCATCAGTAAGATTTTGTGAACAATCACAAGAATCAACCCTACCCTGTGATATGTTACACGAGTCTTCAGGGTCAGCTTTATTCTGTGAGAAACAACAAATAGATTCTTCTTTCTGACCTGAGCACTTAAAGGGCTGTTTTGCAGATAAACCCTCTGTTGGGAATGACATGAAAATTCAATCAAATGACAGTAGGTGCTCTCTCATTTATAAATTCCACCTCACTTGTGCATCAAAAAAATTTCATGTTCTGGAAATATATGTCTGATATTGAGAGACAGGCAAAAAGTTAATTGATAAATATAAGCACAACAGTTTTATTTCAGTGTTTTAGTTAGTTCCTTAATAAATACCAAGTGAACATTGCAAGATGTTTGGTGGTTAAGATTTGTCAAAGGCGAAGGAAAATGAAATGTATTCCTTTCTCACTTTTTTTCTTGTGGTCTAGAGAATGGATTGTAATAAAAATCTGGTTATAAATGTATTTGTCAATGGATTACAACACTGAAGTATAAAAAAAATTCTTTAATTTTCCCCAGACTAAATTCTATTTTATGTTTCAGCTAATCTGAGAGTTCAACATTTGCTGCTGCTTATTCTTCTTCCTTCCTATATCATTTTTCTATTTGTATATTCTTGAACCTTTTTTTGAAGGCACTCTAGCACTCATCAGTCCTTTTATTGAGCTGATCCAACCCATCAGGATAGGAAGAAAATAGCCATTGTCAGGTTCCATCTTGATCACTTTAACAAGATCTTTCAGCGCAGGTCATAATCCAGAAGGTGGAAAGGAGTCACGATCAGAAAAGACAGAGTGAGAAGAAAATTTTTGATATATCATTAGTCTGTCAGATTAAAAAATGGAATGTAATTTTATCCTGAATCTTTTCTTCAAAGTTTTGCACTCTGTAAAACAATTATATCTCCATCTGTCTAAAGAAATAGAACATATATTGCTGGTGCTTAGAGCAACTTACCATGTTACATTTTTTTCTCTTCCTCAGTGATATGCCACTAAGTACTTTCACAACAGTATTACTACCTTAGGCAGTTTAACCATGAATTAATTTTCAAGCCAGCTCCTGACTAAGGACTGAAAATGAGCCAAGAACTTAAAGAAAAAAATCTAAAGCTAGAAAAATATTTAATATCTAGAACAACTTCCCTGTAGCTGAATATGAAATGCAGAAAGTTTCTGAGAAAGGAAAAAACCTAATGTCTGACTTCAGAAATGTGCATCATTTAAAAAAAAAATGAAATAAATTAAATAGTTCATGTTCCATATAGCATAAGGAAGCATCATCATTATAAGCCACAAGAAAGAGCCAGGAAATTTACACCAGAATTTTTGTTTCTAACAATAATTTTAGATAGAGCTCTTCTAGAAAGCACCCAGAGGGTCTGAATTAAATTGAACCGTCTGTTAGCACACTAAAATAAAGAGATAAAAACTGCACTTCTTAGTGCAAAACAACCCTATAACCAACCTGAAAACTGAAATAGTATTCAGCTTTAGGTGAAAGAAAAGGTTGTGTTAACAGGAGAAAGATATAAAAAAATGTAAACCGTAAATGCAAGATGTGAACATTAGGGCAGATAAATTTGGTAATTGAAAACAAATGAAAACTATCTAGTCTAGTTTTAGCAGAAGCTATGCAAATCTATCTAAACAAATAAGCAAACATATTAACACACCTTTGGTGCCTCATTTTGCTGCCTTCTGCATTTAAATGATGCGGCTGGTTCTTCCCTCTGCTTCCAAGATATGACATATTGCTTTGAAACTCAGAAATTTGTTAAAACCTTACTTAATATTTCATTGAACACTTCTGTACGAGCACATATCTTTAAAAAATTGTTATTGTGATGCCAAGATAATTTTATGCCTTTTCTTTTATGTATCCTCAGTATTAGCATCTATACTTGCAATTCCTTAAGTCTGATAACTTAGTGCAGTTCTAGTATTCTGCTAGGCCAGGACACCAAACATCCTAGAGTCCTCAGAGCAGGAGGCCAGAAAACCCTATGCTGTCTTGGGAAACCAAGGTCCTCTCTGGAAAATATCCTGTAAACTAGAGATTTGGCCCATCCAGGGGGAAATTCCTTGGATGGAGGAGAATCACACCATTTATCCGTGCCTCCCATCGGGGCATTATTGTCAGATATACTAATTTGTAAGGTCTATGAATTGTATACATGATCTATAGCATGTGTGCACTGTGGCATAACCCACCTTGGGGAAGCTGTGCACCATAAGGATCCTTATTAACAGAGGTAAAAGCCCTGATCCCTTAACCATGTCTGGCTCTCAATTTTTAAGACCAGGAAAAGGCATCAATTGAAACTATTTATATACCTCCTATAAGTTTTCTCCATGTTTATGTACTCAGCCTTATAAAAGGTGTGGTAGGGATTCTATGGGGAACTGTATTAACATTCTCAGATAGCAATAGAAATTCATTTAAGGCGTGATATTTTAGATAGAGTCATTGTGGTACCTACAAATCTTATGAGGGATTTTCTGTCCTTTCATGCAGGACAGGTTACAGAGAATGACTGTATACACAAACCCTGGAGGACTCCAAAGAGTTAGAAGGCCACCAGATACTCTAGAAGAGAAAAGAGGGCTCAGAGAACTTGATCACCATAAGTTGGATAATACTGAAAAGTTACTGGAATATGTTCTTACCTTCTGAGGCTTTCCATTTTTCAGGATTTCTGTTATCCTTTCAGAAAGAATATTATTGTGGTTGACACGTTGCAGATAAATCTGCACCATCGCTTTTAAAAATTTCATTAAGTTTTTGTGTTATTTGGATTATTCATTGCTTAATTCAAAATTATCTTGAAAAATCACTGACACAGGCAATTAGGAGTAAAGCATTAATGTTCTTGGAAGAACGATTAGCATACCTACTCTTTAAGTAGCTCTGTCGGAGACATGGAGATATGGACAGATTCCAGGAAATAACCATGAAAATGATTGCCACTAAAGCATCTCTTCTATGAAGAAAGTTTATCTGGGACTGTTCAGGTTGGGAAATCCTACCAATGTATAAAAGAATGGAGGGAAGATGAACTGAGGACTGTCAGGGGGTCTAGTGACAGAACAAGGGACAATGGACACAAACTGAAACACATTGCTCTGGTTTCATCTGAGTTAATTTTCTTCTTAGTAGCTGTTACAGTGCTGTGTTTTGAATTTAGGATGAAAATAATCTTGATATCATATTATTGTTTTAATTGTTGCTAAGCTGTGCTTACCCTGTGCCAAAGACTTTACAGCTTCTCACGTGCCCCACCAGCCAGTAGACTAGGGAACAGAGGAAGCTGCTGGGAGGAGACACAGCTGTAACAGCTAAACCCAACAGACCAAAAGGATATTTCATACCATATGGCATCACACTCTTATACAAACTAGCCCATAGGGCTGCTGCCTAGGGACTGGCTGAGCACCAGCCAGCAGGTGGTGAGCAATTACATTGTGCATCATTTGTTTTTTATATCCTAATTCTTTTATCACTATTATTATCTTTCTCTTTGCTCTTCTATTAAACTGCATTTTTCTCATTCCATGAATTTTACATTTTTTCCCTTCCAATTCTCTCCCCCATTCAACTGCATGGAGGAGTGAACGAGCAGATGTGTGGTGTTCTAACTGCCTGCCAGGTTAAATCACAACACAAAGAGGTTCCACCTGAACGTCAGGAAACACTTCTTTTTCACTGTGAAGGTGACTGAACACTGGCACAGGTTACCCAGAGAGAGTATGAGCTCTTTCTTGTTTCAGAAACCATCCAGACCCAGTTCTGGGCAACTACCTCTGGGTGACCTTGCCCAAGCAGAAGAAGTTGGACCAGGCAACCTCCTTTGTTCCTTCTAAACTCGTGCATTCTGTTATTCTGTAATTCTTTCTGTGTTATTATCAACTAAACATGTATTAAACCTTGTTTAGCATACTTAATGAGTTCTTGTTGCAACCAAAGCATTAATTCACCAAAGCATAAATTGTTTATATCAAAATAAAATACACCACTACTCCTGTATATCCTAATTCCCGTAGTCCTCCAGCATTTCAATTCACAATTTAGTCTTCTGCTGTTAGTTATTTATTTTCTTTTGTATTCAAAGCTCATGCTGGATTTCTATCGATAGGAAAACTTCTCCAAAGTATTCTCAAAAGCTATTGTACATAATACAGTCCTTCAGCACACAACCATCAGAAAAAAAGGATTGATTCTTCTACTTCATTTTCTATTAGCAATTAAATTACATTAATCAGCCCTAAATGGAGATTAAAATTTCTAATTTGAACTGAAATTATATAAATTTATAAGTTTATTACAACATGACATTTGAACCTATTCACAATTTGGGAAACTGAAGTGCCTCTGGATTTGAAGGATTTGGTTGTGATCACAAGAGAACGTTGACATTTACAGAATAAAGAATTAGCAGATTAACTTTCAGATGTGCCCTGTCTTTATTCAAAGACTGACCGTTACTCAGATATCACCTTATTTTCCTCTTATGTTGTCACTGCAAAGTCAATGAAATACCAAAAACTACCTGATGCTGAAGAACAGGTGAACTGGTAGGATATCTTTGTTTTTCCAGAAGACAACTGAATAACATCATTCTTGGAATTACCAGAATTAGGAATCACAGAACAGTTGAGGTTGCAAGGGTTCCTCTGTGAGTTATCTGCTCCAGCTTCACTCCTCAAGCAGCGACTCCCAGGGGCAGTTGTTTAGAACTGTGTCCATATGACTTCAGAGTGATTTCAAGGAGGGAGACTTCTCAACCTCTTTTGGCAACATGTTCAAGTGCTTAGTCACTCTCAGAGCATATGAGAGTGAACAATTTCCTTTAACTTCCAGAGAATGAATGTTTCGTGGATATTTTTGGTATTTCAAATTACTTGAAAGAAATGTTATAATTTTTGTCACTCAAGAATCTTTCTGCCTTCTTTTTATTTTCACCCTTTACTGCTAACAGCCAACATAGCTTTTCACTATCTAAACTCCCTCTCAAAAGTTTCACCTATCCTGCACCCCAACAATTCTAAGAGAAGTTGAATTGGATTTCCAAATCTTAAAGGAACTACTTTCAACTGTCTAACACTCTATTATGTTTCTGACAGAGGCAAGCCTTGCAATTTCACATGGAAAAGAGTTGTAGGTCACATAAAATGTTCAAAATAATCTGGAAAACCAACAAAGATTATATTGCTGTGGCTTTATCATTAATATAATCTAAAAAAACAGTGAGATTGTCATAACAGCAATGCTTAAAACTTCAAAGAAAAAAATCTTGCTTTTTATATGTTTCTTTTTTTTAAGAAATAATCAACCTGGGAACATATCAGTGCAATTCACTGTTAAAAAGGAAAGTGAGACACTTACCAAATGATTTATATCTGATTACAAAATAAAGATTGGCACAGGGTTGGTGTTTTTTGTTTGTTTGGTTTTTTAAAAATATATTTTGTTTGTACTATTAAGCCATGATTTATAAGACATTAAATGATTTCTCTGTACAACACAGGATAAATGTTTTTTGGTTTTTTGGGGTTTTTGGGGGTTTTTTTAAACAGAAATATAGCAGTCCTGGCTGTTGACAGAGATGTTCTCTCAAGCAGCTAAGATCAATTGCATTTGTGGTTGTTTCAGTCATGAAAGCAACTGGTTTCTGTTATATTTAGAATAAAGGAAAACCCAAAACAACAAGTATCAAGGATTTGCATTTTTAATTCTGGCCGCTAAATCAATTGAACATGATTTACATTTCAAATCCTCACCAGTTGTCATGAAAGACACCATGGTTTGGCTTTTTAGCTTGTTTTGGCAAGTAAGAAATAGTTAGTTCCACTCCTTTGGTTGAATTCCAGTTTAGCAATTAATTACATTCTGTCCACTTAAATGATCTTTGAAATTTCATGGGGAAAAGCCCCTCCTCCCTTCTTTCCTAAATGTAACATATTGATGCTTCCTACTGTTCAAATACCAAACTCATTATATCCCAATTCCATGTCTGAGCAAACAGAATGAGTTCTAAATAGAACTGTTTTACAGGAAGTGCTTAGGGATTTCCCTGAAAGACAATGTTCTAGACATACAGCATGAAATTGTTATCATTAGAAAATAAAAAAGATTTATTTTCAAAAATGTTGTTAAATATGTTCAGACTGTCATCTAAAATGTGTTTTCCTGTTTGTTAAAAGGTGAAAAAAAGCTTTAAGTATGCTAAAATGCAAAATAAATTCTTATTTCTGATTTTTTTTTGACTTTCTTATTTTCTCCGCAATATGTCAGATTAACAAAAATAAGGTGAACATAATTTTACCTAATTGCTCTGGTTCCAGGAAGGATTTGGAGTTGTTTTTTTTTATTTTATTTTTTGTTTTTTGATTTATTAGAAATAAATCTTTGATTGTCGCTAATCTGAGTATAAAAGAGTCAGATGAAGGAGATTGAAGTCAAGATCAAAACAGATCATTGGTACAGTTATATTTTCCTCTCTAAGTGTTCTTTTGCCCCTTTAAGAATCTTGCTCCTCTATTCTGTTCTGTGTCCCATACTGAGATGAGCCATCTTCTAGATGCAAAAGATGAAATATCTAAGGTACAACATATTCCCAGTATTGAACAACAAATGAAGAACATTCTCATCAATGAGAGAAACATTCAGGACTACAGAACTGGTTATGCTTTAATTGGAGTTCCAGTCTGGTCTTCAGAGTACGACAGAAACGTGGACTTGAGGAAAGAATCCAGCAAAGGCCATGAACGTGATTCAAAGACGAGAGCATCTCTCCATTAGAGGCTTAAAGAGCCGGTGCAGCTCAGTGTGGGGAAGGCTCAGGAGTCTCATCCATGATTGCAAATACCTGGAGGGAGGGTGTACAGAAGACACAGACTGGTTCTTTTCACTGCGTCCATTGTCAGGAGAAGATGTAAAGGGCATGAAATCAAACACTGGTGAGTCTCTCTAAAAATCAGGAATAGTGTTTTACACTGGCACAGGACATCCAGAGCAGTTGTGGAGCCTCCATCCATGGAGATAATCAAAAACCATCTAGACACTCTTTTGGACAATCTGTTCCAGGTGACCTTGCTTGTAAGATCCATTCCTGCTCAGGTGCCTTCCAATCACAGTCGTTCTGTGATTATTTGGAAGTTTTCACCATAAATAATATATTCTGACAAATCTGAAATATGACATATGAGTTAATACAATGGAAATTATCTTGCCAGTTTTTGGGAACACTTCATTAGTTTATATAAAAAATATAAACCAACCCCTACAATTCTACTGCTTTTCTGTTGTGCAGTATTCACATGACTGTTTAACAACACTAAAACACTTATGAACTTCCTTTGTTAGTTATAGACAGAACTCCTCTCATACATGAGACTTTAGACTATTTAAATTCCTTTGGACTCTGCTCTTTCATCCTTTTCCTTTCTGTTAAATGATCACTCATATTTTTTTCACTGCAAAAATATTTCAAGTTATTTTTTTCCTACATGTCCTCAAGTACTTTCCATAAAGAGAGTAAGAACTAAATAAGATGTTTGTTCATCTAAAATGCAATGCTTTATTTTTAGAAAGCAGAATCCTAGTTCTTTTAGATAGTCCTAAATGCTATTTAGACATGAACTTTAACTGCTTCTTGGTCCCTGCTCAGCTGAATAATTCACATAAAATAAATGAAAGGGTAGAATTATAATATCCATAATATAATTTGCTTAATTTCTTTTCTATGTGACAGTGAAACTGTTCACTACATAAATATATTTGTAAATAGACAGATATAGGTATTTGTATTATCCACAGTATTTGTTTCTCTTCATTTCTTTGCTGAATACTTCTACCCATACAAATTTCACCTAACACCTTACTATTCTATTTTCTTTCCCCTATAGTACATTTGCAAAGCAATCATATGATAGTTTTTCATCTAATATAATCAAATTTTAAATATAGATGCTCCTCTTAGTGTTCTCTGTTCATATACATTCCTCTTGTTCAGCTGCTGTTTCCATTCTTCCTACCTATTTTCCACACTATCTCCCCAGAGTTCTGCTCAACTGATTTTTTTATCACACACATTTTGCTTGGTCTCTGTTTTTTTACCAAGATAGGAGTCAAACAATCCATTCCTGTGCTGAGCAGGAGGTGTAATGCAAGAGTCCACAAGAGAAGGTCCTGATGGGTGACTTCCTACTGCTGCCTGAACTAATAGAGAAGAAGAAGTGTTCAGACAAGCAGAGAAGATAAAGTGCAGCAGACTTGTTCAAGGATGAAATAGCCCCATATGACAGTTGACTGTGTCAACTGAAACAGAACAGAATTGAAGCTGCTGGGAGTGAAACAGTGGATGGCAAAGGAACAGAAGCAGATGAGATTTGAAGACATTACTTCCCAAGACAGACTCAAGAGAGTCCCTTTAGAGTCCTTTTAGAGTCCCTTTTAAGAGCCACAGTGACCATTTTAAAAGAAATACTAAAAAATCATTACTTCATTTTCAGTACATAATATGGAATTGCTAGATCTTTAAGAAAATGAAGTAGGCTGTGCAGACTGACTGCTGCACATTTTGCTAAATATTGTCACTATCATAGTTTGTGAAATATTACCATGATCATTATCAAATACTTGATAGAATCTGTCCAGTTGAAATAAAGAATAAGTGTGTTGGCCAAGTTGGACAACTCACTAAAATTTGCAGTAACATCAATGTGCTATGCCTTATAAAGTACTAAAATAGAGACAATGAGAAGAAGTTTTCAACAACTGAAACTTACAGTGATTTCATTCTCACTTTGTTTCTGAAAGCACATGAAAGCTCTGTCCTTTGTGTTAGGTGGCTGAATGCCAAACCAAATGGGTGGTTAGTCATTTCTGTATGGTGCTGTACTGCAGCAGCACCAATTCACTGCCACCTTAGTAGCACAGTTTTTCATTTGGAATTGACTGAGACCTTGGTCACATCCACAAAAAGAAAAATCTTAATGAAAGCACCCATATGGGCTAATGCAAATCTAAACTGGTAGACTCCTTTGTAAAGTAGCTAAAGCATCCATGTACAAGCTGTATGTTTTTTTCCCTACATGCAGAGATACCAACTGCAACCATCAAATATATTTGACATAACAAGTCAATGTAAATTGCTCCAAGTAGTGATAAGAGAAATATGAGCAAAGGAAGTGGCAATAGCTAAGACAACTCAGCAGCAAGAAATACTGAGGTACAGTAAAACTGTGGACAAATGACAAGAGTAAATGTGTCCTGGTTGCAGGATAGGTGTACTAGCTAAGATTACCGAATTCTAATTGTTCTAGACTACTATTCATATGCATATACCTGACCTCCAATTAAATTTAAACTTTCAACCTGTAGGTATGAAACAAAAGAAATGTAGCCTTCAAAAGTGAAATATATTTTCTCCTTAGAAAACGAATTGCCTATTTGTTTTCTTGGAACATCAAATGACAGAAAATTCAGATCTAAATTTTATTCTGCCACTTCCATAGCCATTTTGGCACCACAGGGATAGAACAATTATAATTTTCTTCATTTTTCATTCAAGAGTTCCAACAAATTTCTGTTAAACTTGCCTTTTCTGAGACATACAGTTATTTCATACTTCCTGAACACCCCTTCAACAGTTTATAAAGAAAAGGGGAGCCAACAGTTTAAGAATTATCCATGTTTCTGTGCAATTTTGATTTTGGGAGAAAAACCTAAGTACACATGTGATCTATCTTTAGCTTGAAATTTACTTTAGTGTGGCTGGTCATTCAGTAAAAGACAGATAACTGGAGGCTTTATTGCCCAGATACTTAATTATTTGTCCACTTTTAAAAATTCTGCATAAATATTTTTATTTCATATCACATACAGTCACCATTTTTAAATTATAAGTTACATTCAAATACCTGACTGCCTTTACTAAGCGAAATTCTTCATGTTGGCACAACACATGACCTCCACAAGCTCAGCAAAAAGATGCTTTGTTATGTTCATTCACAACCATGTTTGAAATTGCATGGATGTAATTCTTATTGTTAACTTTTTCTTCTTCATGACAGAAACATTGGTTATGGCAGTCATTTAATAATGTCAGTTTTCTAGCATACGATATTTTGAAAACTAGTGGAGAGATTGAAGGACCACATGCTTCAATCCATGCAGCAGCAGCAGAGATGACCACTGCTCCAAGAAAAAAAGGACTGGAATATCACAAATTGTCCTCTGTAAAATTAATGGACTCCTCTCAAGAAATTACAAGGAATAAGCTATTTATAAACTAAAACTGTTTAAGTTGCCAAATATTTGAGAGGAGATGAGATTATTTTTGTGGTCTTCTGCAAAAATGGTGAATGAAGTGGGTTTTTACTATATTCCAGCTAAAATACGGTGAGTTTTGATGTCTATATATTACTAGTTCAGTCACAATATGAGCACAAATAAGATCACTCTAAGAACAGCATTCAGTCCCAGAACAATATAAAACACTTCCTCACAGTCAAAATTTACTTACAAAACCTTTATTTTTCTCACAGTGTGATTGCCTTGGATCAAAGACCAACTGTTTTGAGTGTTTTCAAAATGTCTAGTTTGTAGAAACACTACTATAAATAACATATTTTTGTCTTGCCGTGCTGAACAGCAATTTTACAAGAATGGCTTTGGCATGCCAGTCAATACATCTCAAGAATGTAATAAATAACTGCACAGTATCCCAAAAATGCTTTATGGAATTCTTTATACTAGGAGTGACAATTAATTTTTATGTATCCAAAAATGCCAAGGTTTTAATAAATTTCAGAGCAATTAATGCAATCTTCCTTTTTTATATCTTATTATATAAACAATTAACAACCAACTAAAGAACCTAGATACAAAAATCAAACCAAGATTGAATTTTGTCTTTTCAGCAACGTGATTTACTCAGTAATACATTTTGCTGTATTTTCTGCTGGTTTAAAGTTTTCATGCAAATACACTTTCAATATGTGTCAAAGGGTTCAAAAGCAGATCAAGTATTGGATTTCATTAAGATATTCATTTGTGCATTTTAAAAGAGTAAATCACGCAAATGTTTGGATATCGGCTTTATTTTGTACAAGACTCAGGAAGTCCTTGGACATATTCACAGTTCTGGATGTAGAGACTGCTTAAAGGTTTGCATAATTAAAAGCCAAAGAAATAAGCTTTCTAACAAAAAGGCTTGACTAAGAAGTAAAACTTTTAACAGCAGTGATTCAAGTCTGCATTAAATCATTATGATTTTGTATCTCTAGGAGCAGAAAAAGAGGTACTACGACCTCTCCAGATTTTTTTTCCTACAGTGCCCACAAATGTATTTGATTTTTACTTGGCATTTGCACACAGGCTTAGCAATATAGCATGCTTTTCATTGCTCCTCTGAGGACTTGCACTGGAAAATGTGTCTGTGTTCCTCATACGTAATTTGGACTATGTCTCCTTTTTATAGAAAGAGACCTTATCTTAATTTCATTCTTTTGACATATGCCTTACCAACATAATGAAATTAGTGTTAGTATTTTTAAGAAGCAGAAAATATAACAGTGCACAGCCAATGTGCATAATTTAGAAAACAATATGAACAAAATAGCTTGCCAATGTGTTAGCAAATATTTGGATGTTATACTTTAATATCTCTACCATAAATGTGTCACTTCAAACTAAAAGTGCATTGTATACTGCTTCATTGCAAGGACAATGAAAATGAATCCATCTTAATTTTCGTTGTCCAAATGTGCAATTAAACCCTGCTGATGTGGTAAATATAAAGCTGCTTTGCTGCTTCAATGTGAGTTGGTTATTACAAGGAAGCCTCCCAGTTTGAGTTTAAATGAGAAATGAAATTGATTAGCATATAATTAGAGATAAACAGGCTCATATAAAAATCTAACCTCATGGAGGCATTGTCTGTTCTGTTAATTAGGGCTCAAACTGAGCTTTCCATTTATAAGCATAAATTGGACTTAGTTGAAAATTGTTCTGTCTCCTGGCTTTCAGTGATATGATTCAACGTATTTGATAGTCTGTCATTGTGTAATGACATTTAGAACTCAGAATACCAATATGCACTGCACCAAAGGCTGCTGAACTTCACATTTGTGATTCAAGTTAAGCTTCACATCTGCTATTTAAGAAGAACCTTGATGGCTTAATGGATAAGATGTTAATCTTTCCCAGTCTACTTTCTAAGCAATGAGCACAAGTGTTGTTTGTGCTTAATCCTACAGAAGCAGGAGGCTGCATCCTGCACAATCAGCAACTACTTTTCAAAGACAGATTGAGTAATGCTTGCACCATGTCCACCTAAAATTATTTTAATGGATCATAAACATTATTTTAACTGTATAATCAAATTTGACAAGGTTTATAAGTACACTCTTAAACGTGTCAAGAAAAAAACAGAAAAATTTCAGACTTTAGTTGGAAACTCTTTTCCTAAGTGAGCATAACCAAAGAGGTGTAAATAGATTTAAGAGACATTTGCTGTTCAGGGAAAACTACAGAGAAATGGATTTAAACTGTTAAAAAGTTTGATCTTACTTAGTGTTCTTGTGACATGATTTGGGAAACATTTGTTAAAAGAATCTCTGCAGATCTTATTATAATATATGAACAGCAAGATAAATAACATTTTAAGTCAAAATATCTACTCTTTATATGGGTTCCACTAAATTTGCCGTCTTATATTTAACAATTAAAAAGGGACAGCTGAATCATTCAAAATTTTAACTTGACCATTTTCATTTCTTAGAATTAAGATGATTTGTTTTATTACACCAAGAAGTGGGATAGAAGATTTTTTTATGTTCCTTTTTCCTTAAATGTGCTTCAATGCTTGGCTTGGCACACACTGTTACTAGCCTGATACAGATCATCTCATCATTTTGTCCTTTTTTTTCCCAAGGAATTAACTGCAGGAAGTATAACTATTGCTTGATATCTCAAGCAAGTAGCCTAAGTGCACTGGGTTAATACACAAGGTAGGGAGTCACTACATGAATGACATGTTAAAAAGATACTGACTATTGTGGACAATTTCCATTACAGGTATTTTACTTACCAAACACCAAATGCACACTGAGTCATAATCAAAACTTGCTTGGAAATTGATAAATCAAGTTCAAATTAAAATTATTTCAGAGCGAGAAACGCAAAGTATAAGGAATACTCTTAATGCTTCTCAGCATAAATTAAAAAAAAATATTACCTTAGAAAGGTTTTGTAGAGGGGAAAATATAGGCATTAAGATTGATTTAAATGAAAATATAAGGGTTTTTTTTCCAGAAAGATTTTTTATTCAAGACATGTTTCATCCAAATCTTTCTTTGTTTTGCAAGAGATTTTTCTGCATCGCCATAAAACATTTAAACTTTAATGTCTCTACAGACTGCTCAAAGAGCTTATGCAGTCTCCATTTTTATAGGTTTTCAATATCCTAAACTTCTTTGCAGCCTGAAGGGACACTCCTTTCATGTGTCTGGACAATTCCCTTCTAATCATAGATTGACCTGATGGGAGTTATACAATAGACAATCAATGGTGGGAAAAAACTACTCGAATTTCTGTTAGCTTTTAAAAAAATATTAAATGTTAAACAAATGCCGAAATTCTTATCTTAAACTTAAGGTTTCATTTGATAATTGCTTTTCTGGACAGTGAGGTAATACTGACATGTCCTTGCTTGATCACTTAGACCCTTGTGGTGGTGCTATCATAACCACGCAGCCTGACCTTTTTAGTCAGCTAGAAAGGCCAAAAGAGCCAAATTCACTGCTACATCCTTTGGAAAACAACAATTCACTGTAAGATCTCATAACTGAGCCTGCCTTTAAACAGAGAAATTCTTGCTTTGTCTACTTTTCATACTATTGAAGGGAAAGACATTCCATTGTCTTCCAACTATGTTTCCAATGATTCCAAGTAGAAAACTTCACAAGGTCATTTTTGAAATCATATCTATATGGCAAATAGTGGGGCAATAAAAGAACTTTGTTCAGTAGTCAAGGCAGGCTGGGCTTGCAAACGAACCAATTAAAACATGACCCACTTCATTGTCACAGACACATCCTGTATTTCTACTCTAACTTTTTTTTATTATTATTTTTTCCCTCACTTTGGCATTATTTTAAAATATGGGAAGGCAAATATTTTTTCTACTCTGAAGATGTATTCTGAAGATATAAAAGCAAAATTGCTAATTACACAAGATTTTTTTTTTTTAAAACTTGACTTAATAGGAAATTACTTACCTCTACAGCTTATTATTTAATGTGAACTCCTGATTTGGGAGGAATCAGAGAGAAAAGTAAGATAAGAAAATAAGAGAAAAAATATCTCACAAAACAGAGAGGCTATTTCTAACTTTCAGAAAATACAGAAGAGATTTCTGTCCAAAACTGGTACACTTACTAAAGGCATGATATCCTGACAGAAAACGTGGAAGAAGATGATATTAAAATTAGAGAGAATGATATTTTGGAATTGTTTTCATCATCTATTACTTGATATTCCATTTCAGGGTTTTATTCAATTTCTTTCTAAGTTTTATAAAAAAAATAAATAAAACAATTTTTTTAAAAACCAAAAACAAACTAACAAAACCCACAACAACAAAAAACAAACAAACAAACAAACAAACAAAAAAAAAAAAAGCCCACAAAAAAATCCCAATGCAAGTAGAAGTCAAAAACAGCAAGGAAGCACACAGAAAAAAATATATATATCTTTTTCAGTACAACAGTCAAATTGATGGTCTGGGAAGAAAAAATAGCCTATGTACAGCAGGAAACGAAATAAGAAAAGATGTCCTTTTGTGAAACAGTTGTTTTCTTCTCAATCACTAAAGAAGTTTCTGAAAAAGACTGGTAGTACAGTGAAAAAAAGCTATCTTGTCTGAAACAGGTGATAATCTTCTTTTCATTTGGAGAATAAACAACCAGTAAACAACAGGAGACCAATTCCTGAGCTTTTGCCCATTTCCTTCAAAGGCAAGCTAGATTCTAAGGGACTCACCTGCAATAGAGAATGCTGTGCAACACAAGGATAACTGAAGAGAAGGTCTGTGCACAAAGTAGGGCAGAACACCTTTGAATCACAGAGAAAAGGATCTAACACTGATACTCTTCTGAGCAGTATCACTGCATCAGCACAGAGCCCCACTCACACCAATAAACCCTGCCAAGATCAGCCTAGTCCCAGAACCCAGATTATCAAAGTTCTTGCTAGCAAATTCGTCCCATGAAAAGATCCTCAGGTAACCAAAATATTATCTGAATTTCTTCTGGACCAAGCTCTGACAGCCAGACTTAATTTCCTCTTTACTTCTTTGGTAGGCAAGGCTTTGAAAAAAATTTCACTTACAGAACTTCAAGTCCTAGACATCTAAGAATCTTCATATTTAAATAAATTTCCTAGGTACCTGATAAAAAATATTCTGCATTGCAGCTATATATGAGCTATCACTCAAAATGGAAGAATGCTATGAACATCTCTTTTGTTAGTATAAGTGCTTACTTTTCCCTTAGTAATTAATACTTCAGTGGAGCACATAATTTTCCTTTTTCTTACAGTTTTATTTTTAACCAATACTCATCTTATCAGTTGACATTTTGTATGTGTAAATTTTCCCCAGGATACATACAATAAAAATCATTGACCTCTGTAGGACTCAGTGCTTGGTAACAAACACAACAAAGCAGTTCTCCTACATATTCTGCAACAATTTATTCATTTAAATTACCTGAGATACAGGAGTCAAAAAGCAATGTTACAGGTCATTCCAAGTTGTGCAACCCTTCCTAATTAAAACCAAACACCTCTCAGCTTTTGTGTGAGTTGCTGCCATGTCTCATGAGGGACAGGTTAAAGGAAACCAAACAGAGCTGATGTTTTATTCAGCAGAACTGATTATTCCAGTGCAATAGAAAAGATTTAGCTGAAGTCAATTAAAAAGTAAAGTATAAAGGTTTAAAAGTTATTTCTGAGAAGAGTTCTTTTGTTTTTTCTAATTTCTATTGTTTTGTTTTTTGTTTGTTTTACACTTCCTTGAAATGTATGTTGTGATAGACAAGGAAAAAACAACAGTTAAGAAATCAGTTTTATTTCAGCAAAAAGGGATTACTTAAGTTTTATAGGTGAGTTTGAGTCCTCTTTCTCTCATTACACCTTCAGTTTTCTGTTTTACCAGAATATGTTTTTAAAGGAAGCAGCACTGAAGAGATGCTTATTGGTTGAATGCTGCTGTGCTTCAAATATCCATTATTGAAGCGGGAAAGAGCAAAAAAAAAACCAATCGCTGTCATATTTCCACATATCATCAGTTATTGTGTATGCCTAGAACAGAAACCAGACATTCTATCACTTTGTTCTCCAAGTCCTGTTTGCAATGACAAAATGATATAATTGCAAAATGTTTGTCACTGGGATAAAGTACTCAAGATACAATAGCTGAATAAAAATTCAGCACTTCTATGCTTATGACAGATGAGTTACTGCTGCTAACTCTTCAGGAAAGTACTTATGAAATCTTCACATCCTAAAAAAAATCTGTTCCTGAAGTACTTCCCTGACATGTATGATTTCCTCTTCTTCCTGAACTTCCTGTGCAGCCTTTGATATCACTCCCTTGCTAGCAAGTGCAGAGAATAAATTGAAGCATGTGAGTCTCCACACCAACTAACACCACAGTGTTGTATCCATTCTGGTTCTTGTACTAATCTGTTTGAAACCATGCAATTTCTAGCTGTTTCTTTACAGACAGTTGTGCTCTAGGTTATTTACCTAAGTCTGTTACGCAGGAAAAATTCTTAGTCTCATAAGACCAATGGCAAAGTGAATTATATAATTTCCATGCATTTCCAAGGAAAACTAATCATCCCTAGCATATGACCATAGCACATCAGAAGTGTGAAGGTCCTTGCATACCTAAATATTTCACTTAAAAGCAAGAAATAGGTGAGTGGGAACACATTTTGAGTCTCCCCACAGTCATCAACAAGAACTCTGCAGAGGTCTGACCTGGAATCTGAACAAATCCCCACAGACACATATAATAGCAAAAAAAATTAGGAGTTAAGTCCCCTGGTGAGTCTATCTCACAACTTTATCTCACATAAAAGACAAAATTAGACATTGAGGAATCCTAGAAGCAACTTATAAGATTCACTGTTTGAGCAATAAAATCTTATATGAATTTTAGGTAGACAAATTTAAAGTGACTTATAAGGAATAATCACAGCATCACAAGATGTTTTATGTTCACAAAAGAGGCTGAAATTACTTATTAACCAAACAAAGAATCTTGGCAGGGGGGAGGTGGAGGAGTGTTTTTGGTGACAGGTAGCTCCATGAAACCACCAGCTCAGTAATAGAGACACAAGCCAAAAAATTCTTTGTTATTCCACAGTACAGATCCAGTACAGACTTGTTTACACCTTGAACACTGTGTGCAAGTATTCTCACTCACATAAAGAAAGAATATAGCATAGATAAACACAAATTGTTCAAAGAAATGTGACAAAGATGGCCGAACAGCTTCCATATATTGGTAAGGGTGGTGGTCAAGCACTTTTTAGCTTAGAAGAGATGTCTTACACAGTATGCAAGAGAAGTTCAGAAATCTCAGAAAGGACAAGGGTGAGTAAGACTGACTCATTCTGTATTACTCATATGATCTGTGTGTCTTCCATTTGTTCAGACAAATCATTATGTTACTGCTTGAGAAGTTAAAGAAAATACCTTACAGCACAATACTATTGATCTGTTGTTTTCCTCTGTGTAATCACACCACTTTCTATATTCTTTTATACTGAAAATACTGTTCAAGTTTTGTTACATAGTTCTTCTTTCAATTCATAGTCCAGAATGAAAGTTTAGGAATTGTCTGTCACAGATATGGACAGAGAATTATGGGACACGATCAGAAATCACAGAGAAAGAAAAATAAGTAAAAAACACTTGCAGTCATGAAAAATTACATATTGGGATTTTTAATGTAATTGTTGAAACTTATGTATTTTCCTGGAAAAAGTATTCTGTGCATAACATGTTTAGCCGCTCATGTGGAAGGAGGTTTCATTGGAAAGAAAAAAAATTTCACTAAGAAAACTTGAGGGAAAAGAAAGTCATATTTTTTATATGAGTGTTTCAGAGAGAATTTTACTGAAATACAACTCTATAGCAAGGACTTTTAGGAAGAAAATGACTAATTTTTTGGTTGTTCATTTTATTCCAAGGTTTTTTATCTAACAGACTCTACTATCAGTCTTTACTAGAGCACTTATCATAGACAGATCAGGAGTCAGAGAATAACAGAATCATTGAGGTTGGAAAAGACCTCCAATAGCAGAGTTGAAATTTTGACTCGTCACCAACTTGTCAACTAGACCATATCACTAATGGCTTCTGCTTCTACCATCCAGTCATTTTTTTAATAACTCCAGGGATGGTGACTCCACCACCTCCCTGGCAATCCATTGCAATGTTCAATAACACTTTCTGTTAACAAATTTCTCCTGATGGCTAGTCTGAACCACCCCTGGCACATCCTGGGGCTGTGTCCTCTTGTCCTGTTCTTGGTTGCTTGAAACAGGAGGCCAGCTCCCACCTGGCTACAACCTGCTTGCAGGTAGTTGCAGAGAAAATTGAGGTTCAGATTTATCTTAGAATATCCAGAGTTGGAAGGGTCTCATAAGGAGCATGCAGTACAATTCCTGCCCTACACAGGAAAACTCCAAGAATACTATGTGCCTGAGAGCATTATCCAAATGCTTCTACAACTCTAGAAAGAGGCTATAGAGATCCCATCAACATTTATCTTGGTTGTGGTTTGCTGCCTGGACCTGAGAGAATGACAATGACCCACAACAGCTAGTGGTAAAGGAGCAGTGGAGTCAATCCCCTCATCCAGATCAGCAATAATGATATGGACCAATAATGAGCCTTTGGGAACATTAGTGACCATCTGACAGCAGGATGTAGTTCCATTCACCACAACTCTCTGGACCTGGCCATCCAGCCTATTTTTAACCAAGCAAAGTCTACACCTGTCCCAGGCATGGGCTGCCAGCTTCTCCAGGAGAACGGCATGGGAAACTCTATCAAAGGCTTTGCTGAAGCCCTGGTAGACAACATACACAGACTTTCCCTCATCCACTGGGTGGGTTATTGCATCATAAAAGTTCAGGCTGGTTAGGCAGGGCCTGCCTTTCCTAAACCCATGCTGTCAAGGCCTGAGCCCCTTGTTCTGTGTGTGATGACACTCAAGATGATTTGTTTTATAACCGTCCCAACCTCCAAAGTCAGGCTGACAAGCCTGTAGTTCTCCAGATACTCCTTCCAGCTGTTCTTATGGGTGAGCATCACATCACATTGCCTAGCCTCAAGTCATCTGAGACCTCCCCAGTTAATCAGGACTGATGACAGACCATGGAGACCTGCTTGCTAGTCTGGAGGTGAGCCGTTACACCAGTTCTCTCAGTACTCTTAGATAAATCATATCCAGTCCCATAGACTTGTGAGTACCTAAGTGGTTCAGCATGTCACTAACTTCTTCCCCCGGATGATAGAAGCAGAAGCCATTCTGCTCTCCATCCCCATATACCAGTTCAGGGGAATGGATGCCCTGAGATACATTCTCCCTTGTGAGATATTAGATTAAAACTTTTTCTGGAAGGGTTTTAAAAGAGGATAGATGGACAACACAGAGATAACTGAAAATTTATGAAGCCTCGTTTTCTATTATTATTGTGAAATCACTATCTCAGTAGAATGCTGTAGAATGCAACATATACCATGTCTTGCATAAAACTCTTCTATCATATATTTTTCATTTTACATTTATTAAAATGTTACAGGCATCTGCTACACAATAAATACTGAAAGTTACCATTTTACTTCCTACTCGCCATGCTCTCAGAAATAGGCTCTGTACAGAGACAGTTACAGAAACCCATAATTTATGACTTCCACTGCAGTTTAAACAGGAGAGAACTTCTAAACAGATTAATGTTGTCAGAATTTCAACTATCTGTTCATACCCTGCAGCAGAAAATCTATAGGATTTTTCTAGGAAAAATTTACCTGCCTAAGGAATTGAGCTTCTTTCATGCCAGACAAGGATACTGAGGATCTACATTTTAGATGTTATTGCCCAAATCCCCCAGTAAATCTACCCATAAAGCTGAACTACTAAAGTGTTTCTGGGTTTACAAAAAAAATCAATTCAAATTTCCACAATTTTTAGTCAGAACCCAGGATGTCTCTGACAGTCCTGGATGATCCCAGCTCCAGCCAAGGGGCTTCTAAGCCCTAGAAGGGGGGTCAGAGACCCTGGCAGGCAGCCAGGGACTCCTGCAGCTTTGAGTTTGACCCATGGAACAAATTGCCACCTGTGAATGAAGAATTAAAGGTCGTAAAAGTTTAGATAGCATAATAGTAGTAGTTGTAGAGTGAAAAGGGAAATTTTGGGAATTTTTTACTATAGAGACTTAGGTAAGATGGAGGGACTTGGGCATGGTTCTGTCCTCCTTCCTTCTTCTTCCTAGCCTCCATCTTTTTGGTGACAGTGGCACTTGAGGATTGGAGTAGAGTAGAAAGTAACTGTCTAACAAAGGTGATAGGCATTAGATCATAACTGGAAAGAGCTAACACGTTATTTGTAGTATAAAAAACAGTGCCCAGGGGAGGGCAGTGTACCTCAGACTGACCTGCTGAACGGACTTTCTTCTTCCTAGCCTCCATCTTTTTGGTGACAGTGGCACTTGAGGATTGGAGTAGAGTAGAAAGTAACTGTCTAACAAAGGTGATAGGCATTAGATCATAACTGGAAAGAGCTAACACGTTATTTGTAGTATAAAAAACAGTGCCCAGGGGAGGGCAGTGTACCTCAGACTGACCTGCTGAACGGACTTCAGCAAGCCAGACAGAAAATATTTTAGATAAGAAACAACAAAACAACCTTGAGAACATCAGCCGAAGACTTCTGACTCATTCTTCAACAGCAGGGTTGGGAAAAAGAGACTTTTAATACATCTCGGGGTCATCTCGACCTAAAGAGATCCCGAGAATTTTTCAAACTCCAAATTGACTACATAGCTAAATATGAAACAAGATTTCACTGAAGTTTTGTAAAATAGATCAGCGATAATAATTGGCAGCAGCATACATATTATATTTACTTTTGACAGATTTTTTTTCTTAATTTTTATTTTATTACTTAGCCTAACAGCAGATCCTGAAAAAGACTTTCTCACTTAGCAGTTATGGTAAGAAATTATTTAGGAGCTGCTGTAAAAATACCAAGAAATGTACTAATTTGTCTCAGAGAACACACTTATTTCCATGTTAAGAAAAAAAAGTTTATCTTTTTTTACAACTCAAAATTAGAAATGTATTTTAAAGGACATTGAAGTAATTACAGCTTTCTGTAAAAGAAAAAATAAAAATACTGCATGTAAAGAAGATGGTAGTTTTTAATAGAACAAAATACAAAAATATTTGACTTACTATAAGATACATCTTATATTTGTAACCTACTATTCAATTCCAATTGCTATTCACATGTTAAAATGCTTTGCAATGTCTTCCTTTTTTAAAATGCTTAAATGTTGAAGGATGAAAAAGTAATATGGGTGCATACCTGGTAAAGCACCAAGTTATTTAATATTTTCTGAGAATAAATTGAAGTTTATCTAGAATTGTATCTAAAATACTCACTCCTAAAAAAATGCCCAAGGATCTCAGCTTCTTCTGAGACACCAATAAACAGAAGTATTATTTCATAATTATGACAATCTACTGTAAAATGCTGAGAACCCCAGGTCAATTCCCTTTCACTTCACACCAGAATAACTGAGCCACTTTAGTAACAGCATGAAGTTTACATGAAATTTTATCCATTTTTCCCAGTACAGTTTATTCAAACTCCTCAACAAAACATGAGTTGTAACAGGAAGATAATAATTTAGAAACATAATTTTTACTGTTCTGTGACACACTATTGAAGAGAACTGGAAACAGCCAGTAGGAAAACAAGCCCCATTCTGTCAAAGCTATGAGATTCTAAATGTGGCTTGACATTATTCTTGCAAGGACATTTTACTTTCTAGATTTTTTCAGATGAAGGTGCGATATTGCATGTTTCTGTCTGTTTGGGAAGGATTATTTCTCAATGGAAAAAAAGATATTGCAGATAGATGGTTCCTTAAATGTGCTTAGTAAAGGCTGCATAAGGCAGAAACACTGTTGCACACTGTTGTGAAAATTTGCCTATACCTTGCAAATTCTGAACTACAACTTCTGTTAATTCACTAATTTTGAACCTAACATCTTTCAACATATCTACAGGGAAAAGGGAAATTGCTGCAGACAGGGGGTGACTTGTCTGACCTTAAGTAAATATCTTCCTAATTTTAAAGTGAGGATCATACTGACTTTCTCTAACAGAGATATTTTATAAATATATATATATTATTAACACTGGGAAAGCTCAATACAGTTTTTCTATAAAACACTTGAAGGCAAATAAACCGGTATAATAAATGTTATTCTGGTTTAGCAAAAAATCTTGACAGAATTCAATGATGATTA
>VXBS01006429.1:1023274-1054604 GCA_013400255.1 Sitta europaea | reverse complement strand
TATATAAAATGTAATTTTAATATATAATTTAAAAATATAATTATTAATATAATAATATATACATAATTAATTTATTTTTCTCAAATAAATTCTTTAACATTAATAAGAATTAGAATTAAGAAAATAAAATTTTCCACATTGTGCAAAGTTTCTTTATTAACTTCTAAAAAGTAAATTTATCTGTCTGTAATGTAAAAGAGCTACAGTGCAAAACTAAAATTAAATTCGTAGCTGGTGAAATAATTTGAAATGCATTAAAGAAAAAAAATCAATCCTGTTAACAATGTTTACTTCAGAAGAAAGGAAGAAGAAATCAAAATTGCAGGGTCTATATCTGGCCAGTTTTATTCTAATGGACAAGAGGAAGAATGACAATTCACAAATATTGATAAAATATTAGTGCATTAACTACAGTTGATCAGCTCAGGACAACCTAAATGTACAATATGTAAATAATATTTTTATTATTATTTGCAGTATATTGTCTATGGAAGCTATACAATGAGTAAGACAGAGTTGGTGTGATTATTAAATGAGAAAGAAAAAGCTTGAAAACATTGGGGTTTGCAGCCCAAATAAAGATTTTTTCCCTTGAATGACCATTTTACAAATTTATCTGACCACAGAGCGAAATCTCTTTATACAAAAGTGTCTGTTTTAAAGCGTTATTATCTACTTTGTTTGCCATCTCTTTATTAAAGTGCTTAAATCAATAGCCAGTCTAGAGGGAACTGGGAAGGATTAGATGATTTAATAAACATGCAAGTGAATAAAAAGACACTGAGAATTGCCATTTGTATTCCAGTGAATACACAAGCTAAGGTGAGTCTTGTATTTTTTCATCCATACTAAGGAATAAGAAAGAATCTGCACTACGCCATACTTTCTTACATCTGTATGCCGACATTGAGGGTAGAGATTAGTCACAATATTGATGAAGTAGCTCTTGTTTCTACAACGTAAAATAATACATGTCCCTGTAATCTGCCTAGTGAAGACGGGCAGATTACAGCTGTGCAAGAGCCTCCAATAAATCTGGGATACACCCATTCACAATTGTGTCTGTTCTGACAGCATGATAACAAGTGTGGTTTTATAGATATTGTCACTACACCCCTCCAGTTTTTACACACACTTTAAAATACCAGTATTTTATATTTATTCCAATGTTTGCTTTATTTACACATGGTGGATTAAAAGAAAGTTAGGATGAAAAAAAGGAAACAAAAACCCTCTGAAAACTTCTTTCTTTCTTTCTTTTATGGTGTAATTAAAACAGAATATAGTATATGAAGGTAATGGAATAAATAAAGGATGAACCCAGATCTTCTACAGGTTAATCAAAACCATAAACCCACTCTAATATTTTTTGAATTCAGATAGTGTATCACATTATTCTTATGTCTTTCTTATACTTTAATCTTATAAATTAGAGCTTTCCATAAACTTAGAGAATATACAAGGCGACAAAAATCTGTATCTAATCTGTAAACCTTTTTGATGATTCAGAGAAGCCTACTGATTCCAGGATTCTCTATATTCCATTTACTTCAGCTTATGAAATACATAAGCATTTTCGGTACTGATGTATCTATCTTCTGATGTTGTCATCAGATACGTACTTCTACCTCTCATATCAGCCTTTTGATAACTGGAAGTAGGAAACATTTCAAATTGATATAGAAGTTCACCAAAATGAATATCAGTTGTTGTTATCCATTGATCTCAACAATTAAGGTTTAAAATACCTGACAGCTATCTAGTACTCTTAAGCATGTCAACCAACTGGCCTTTAAAATTAAAGCTGACAATCTGCTCTCAAACTCATTCACACATTTTTTAACTTTCCTGCATGCAATACTCCATTGTTGTGATTTAAACCCCAGTGAGCAGCCAAGCTCCACACAGCCACTCACCCACTGCCCCACTTCGGATTGCAGGAGAGAATAGGAAAAATAAAACAGAGAAAGCGTGTGGGTTGAAATAGAGACAGTTTAATAGGCAAGGCAAAATCTCCACACACAAGAAAATAAATAAGGAATTCACTCACCACTCCCCAACAACAGGCCAATGTTCAGCCATCTTCAGGAAAACAAGACTGCCTCATGTTTTTATAGTGACTTGGAGTGACAATTCAAAGGTCCCCTCACTTCTTTCCTCTTTCCCTAGTTTTTGTTGCTGAAGAAAGCATCATGGTCTGGAATATCCCTGTGGTCAGTGGGGTCAGTTATCTTAACTATGGCCCCTCCCAACTCCTTGCTGATAGGGCAATGTGAGAGGCACAAAGGGCCTTGACATTGTGTCAGCACAGCTCATCAATAGCTAAAACATCCCTGTGATATCAATGCTGTTTTCAGCACAAGTCCTAGTCACAGCTACCACAAAGAAAATCATCCTGGTCAAAACCAGTATTTCCATCTCAGTCCCTAACATGATCTAATCTGTAAAAACTGAACAGCTACAATTTTTAAACTATCCACAGATATCCAAGATATCATAAAAACCTGACTGATTTTAACACTTCAACATGTGATTGCAATCCCACTGATATCATCACAACAAATTTATTGAGAAATGTGTGAGACAGATCCTTCTAGAAGCTATGTTAAGGCACATGGAGAACAGGAAGGTAATTTGAGAGAGTCTGTATGGTTTCACCAAGACAAAATCCTGTCTGAATAACCTAGCTGTTTTCTGTGATGGGGTACCTACATCAGTGGGTAAGAGAAGAGCTACAGATGTCATTCATCTGGACTACTGTAAAGCTTCTGACATAGTCCTCCACAACATCCTTCTCTCCAAATTGGAGAGTAACGGGCTCAACAGATACACTGTTAGCTGGATAAGGAACTGGTTGCATGGTTGCATCCAGAAGGAAATGTCAACAGTTCACAGTTCCAATGGACTTCAGTGACAAGTGGTGTCCCTCAGGGGTCCATACTGGGACCAGTGTTATTTGTTATCCTCATTAATGACATAGATGAAGAGATCAAGTGCACCCTCAGCAGATATGCTGATGACACCAAGCTGAGTGGTGCCTTTGACGCACCTGAAGGGTGGGATGCCATCCAGAGGGACCTGGACAAGCTCAAGAAATGGGTCTGTGGGAATCTCATGAGGTTTAATAAGCCTGAGTGCAAGATTCTGCACCTGAATCAAGGCAGGCTGGGGGATGAGCAGATGGAGAGCAGCCCTGCTGAGGCCTTGGGGGTGCTGGTGGGTGAGAGGCTGGGCATGACCCAGCCATGGGCACTCACAGCCCAGAAAACCAAACGTGTCCTGGGCTGCATCCAGAGCAGCGTGGGCAGCAGGGGAGGGAGGAGATTCTGCCCCTCTGCTCCTGTGAGACCCCACTGCAGTGCTGCACCCAGCTCTGGGGGCCCAGCACAGGAGGGATATCAATCTATTGGATCAAGCCTAGAGGAGAGAAACTCAGTTTATCAGTGGGAGGAAAAACCTCTCTTATGAGGAAATGCTGAGAGAATTGAGGTTTTTCAGCCTGGACAAGAGAAGGCTTTGAGGTGACCCTAACTGTGACCTTCTAGTACTTAAGGGAATTTGGAGGAAAGATGAGACAAGACTATTTACAAGAACATGTGGTGACAAGACAAAGAGGAATTTGTTCACATTGAGAGGAGGTTTAGATTAATATAATTTTTTTTTTTTTTTTACTCTGAGGGTGGTGAGGCAATGGAATAAACTAGCCATGGAATTTGCAGATGCCACATTCCTGGAAGTGTTCAAGGCCAGATTGGATGTGGCTCTGAGAAACCTGGTCTAGTAGAAGTTGTCCCTGTCTTCCCACAGCAGGGACATTGGAACTAGATGATCTTTGAGGTGCCCTTCCAATCCAAACCATTCTATGAAGTGCAATTGTTTGATATTTTGCAATATCCAGTATGATGCAGACTTACCTATATTAATACAATCCCAGATAATTCCAGTGTCCAGTCTCACTGTAGTATTCTTGCTCTGCTTTATTCTACTACAGCTGTAAAAACATGAAGAAAAGCACCTTGGAAATAGTTGGCCTAGGCTCCATATGTTATTTAATGGGGCTTTTTGCTAATACCTCATGTTTGGACAAGAAAAATACATTAGGTCTTGGCACAGCTTATCTTCATTTTAATTAGCACTATCTTCCAACAAATGGCAAGAAAGTCCTGACCTACATGTGAATGACAGTATGAGATATGAAATCAAATATTATCTTCCTGGAGGTAGACAGTTATACAAGCACAAAATAAAACCTCCTAACAATTTACTTCTACAATATACTAATTCAAATATTTCTTTCCCCCAGTCTTATTTTTTTTTTTTTTTTTGCTAAAAGTTAGATTCCTCTTGAAAGAAGAATGTAGTAATGTGATAGCTGCTAATATGCAATTCCTTTAAACACATGCAACTGTCAGTTTTGCAGGAATAAGAATGAGTGTGGGTTTGTACACATGACAATTGCCATGATCAGGACAGATTTAGATGCATTTGAAGCCTTCAGAGAAACAAAAGAGCAGAATTCTGTAATTCTTAAAGATAAGCCAAATATTCAGTTTGACTTTTACTTTATCAAAATTCAGATAAATGTAAAAACAGATCCCTTTAATATTTCAATTGAATTGTTAACAAAGTACTTAATAAAAAGATCTGATTTGTTTTACCATATTGCTTGGATAGAAATAACATTATGCCTTGCCCATTTGTACACTTTAGTGATGCAGGGAACAAGTAATTGTGGTCTGTTATTACCATCAGGAAAGGTCAAGAATCTTTTCCTGGTTTTTACTTTTTATCAGACCTGTTTTGGACCTTAGACACTAACACTTATGATATAACATCAGAAATGGTTTTAAAAGTTCATTTTAATATTTTACTTTAAAGGACTGCTCTTTTTTAGAAATATTAGTCCTCCAGGGGCAGTTGTATTTTTTGCCACAGAGTCAGCAGTGTACAGAGAAGGCACTTACAACCATAAGATATGTTTAAACTTATACTATGCATTATTATCTGCATGTTAGCATTGAAACATTACTTTGTTGGAATCATTTCAGTTGGACCACATGTGCAGCAAAGTTCTAAGGGTTTTTTTTGATTTGGCAATTGGAACAGATGAATTCCTATGACCGGAAAAACAGGTTTGAAGATTAACTGTTCTCTAACTGAGAAATCTGAATAAACTGCATTTGATTTCTAACAGACATATCAATATTTGCAGCAAGTTTTCAAAAATATAAATGCATCAAGTGTCATTTATCAATTTTGGAACTATATAATTTTCATATTCATATTAAAATATAATTTAAAATTCACTTTTTCAATAATAGTATATAGCAGAATCAGTAAGGTAAATGTAAATTTAATATGTTTGAAAAATAAATGTATTCAAAAATAATTTTGAAAAATAAAATGTGTTCGTGGCTGCTGGATATTCATACTCGTATTTTTAATTAAGAGAGATTTTACCTTCCTAATAAAGTATTAAAATAATTACAGAAATTTGAGTCTCACAAGGGTATATACAATCAAGAATCGTCATAGAGAGACATTAAGAGTTAGAGATAAATTAACTTATTTAAGGAATACCATTTATAGTCCTGAATTTACATGTCTTTTAAACACTCAAAATGTTTTATTTACCTCAGAGGTTTATAATGTCACTGTTTTTAATCCAAAATTATTTTGTCTATGAATAAAATTTAGATAAGTGACAGACCAAATAAATATTTGATGGTATTTTTTATGCTTTAAGAATTAAAAAAGTGATATTTTGCAGTGTCATGGAAATCATGTAGTCTAGTTCCACTCCTGTGGAAGATTTAAGATATTACATAACTCATTTAGTATACAAATCTCTTAGGTGTGGTATATTTTTTTGTTACTGAATCATATAATTTTTCTCCACATGCCAGAAAATGGCATTTTCTGTTTTATATGCTTTATAAATAGAACACTGCAACACAGAGAAATTATGGAAACTTTGATGTTATTAAATGTGATGTACATTATATTTATTAAATCCATGAACTTTTTCATGTAGTGAGATCAAATTTTAAAATACACTACATGACACAATACACTGTGAAAAGCTTATAGGGGTTCCTGGTTTGTGGACAGATTACAGCTTGATTACTACTGCAAATGTATTGGGAATATAACACATGAAGAGATTATTTTGGTTTTTTAAATAGAAACTTATATAGGAAAGACATATTGGAATCCAGGCTGATTTAGGAAGTTTGTAATATTTCAAACAGATTAAAAAATGGTTCCTCAGTCATAAAAGCTAAAAGAAGAAAGAGCTATGGCTACTGTGCAAGAAGGATAGCCATAGGACAAAATAAAACCAGATACATTGTCATTGTGTTGACCAAATTAAATACATTTCACCAGATGAAGGACATTTAAAATAATAAAATATTCATTTCTGGGTTTGTGTTCCTGATTCCCCAAACTTTCTTCCTATTCCGAGCACAACACATTTTTAGGTGAATTTCCTATGTGTTGCAGATCACACAAACACCTTCTACAGAGTCTTACTCACACAGTCTGACTGAATATTAGTTCTTTCAGAATATAACCCCATTTACACTGAAAGCCCATACAAGAGAAAACCTGCAGTGAACAAGTGCAACTCGCTCAACAAGTGGAAAGTTGGCAGCATTATAAACTTCTTGTTCAACACTTCAAATCAGCAGTCAAGCAGAATGCTTGAGAAGCAATACAATATTGTAGAGAGAATATTGCATGAGTCAGAAAGAGACACTTTTTAGTATATTTTTCTTTTCTATGACTTTCAGCCTCAAAGAATGCAGATCAGTGCTGACACCTTTGATACAGCTTAAACTTTGAGTACTTCTGGCTGTCTAGTGAGTTATTTCCATTCAATATTCTGAATAGGAAAAAAAAAAGACATAGATACCAGTGTATATAATTGACCATTCCCAGCTGTGAAAACAACATGACTGCTGCGTACTACCGCTTTAGTATTTTTCAATCTGTGTGACTCCCAACAATGCTCCTCAGTCAAACTAAAATCACAGTTCAAAAGAATGCAGTCAGTGGAAGTCTGTTCTTATTCGTCAATGCTGAATTTTCTAGGTGTCTTTGGACACATTAATCAAATCCAGCAAAAAGAAAAAGCACTCTGAGAATGGCTAGAGATGAACTAGCATTTATTATTCATTATTTAGTATGCAAATCATACACTGAAAACTTCTAATTATAGAAAAAACACAAATCAAAACTTTAATCATAAAGAGCTCATAAATGACTCTCCTTAATGCGTCTAGAACCAGATAGGCAAAGTTCTAAACAAGCACACACACAAAACCACATTATTGGGCTAAGAGTATAATTTGAGTAAGACTTTTAACCTAATGTGGAAGCTGACTTCGAATAAATTAAGGATGTAAAATGAGTTTGCAATTTGTCTCTCAACACAAAAATTCCCTCTATCTCCTGCTCTGAAACACCACTAAAGAAATTGTGTTAAAACTAGAGGAGTTTTTAATAAAGAAAGAAAGTTTTTAGCAAAACCTATATTTTCTGTATGTGTGCATGATTCATTATAAAAACATTGTATTCATGGCTTAGCTTTACATCTATTTTTGCATTGTGTACACTGCTCATGAATTTTAACATTTTAAATAACCTTTAGCTCATTGATTTCTCAGCCAGTTGATGTTTAAAAGTTTAAAAGCTGCAAAATTTATATTAAAAAACTTAATCTCTGGTTAGAAACTGGTGAACCTTGAACATGTAAAGCACTATGATAAATATAGCACAGAAGACCTGAGGCTGATAGCCTCACTATGATTAAAAATTATTTGAAGCATTGCCAATGCAAGATTAAATTTCCAACATTGCCAAACCTCCAGGATTTTATGTGAAATTTTTCACAGTAACTGTATTCTTCAGTACACACTTTCATTTGTGTCTTTGAGATTTAGTATTACCCTAGGGTGAGGAAAATATTTGTTGTCTTCTCTCAAAGTCCTTGAAATTTTACTCAAAATATTCTAGCTCTGCTTTGAATAAAGGAAACAATGTTAAATCATTCAAGAAATTTCACTCTACAGACAAAAGTGTCATTTTGACACACTATTAACAAATCTCTCTATATTTTTCATATATTTACCAGATAGTTTAACTAAGCTTGTTTTAACTTCCCAAAGAATGAAGCAGAATGAATAATGTTAATCAATGTTAAAATTTCCCTATGTCTCCTTGAAAGCAATCAAGTTACACCTCAAAAAAATCCAGATGTCATTACTGCTACAAGGTGACTTAGCAGGAACAGTTTGCAACACAATATTATATTAATGAGTCAGGAATATAATGATGTGTCTCTGTCTCAGACAGACAAATGTACTATTTGAAAGTGTCCACAAAGATATGTCTGCCAAACAAAAGGTCAGTTCTTTGTAATGGAAGCAAAAATAAATATTAATAAAATGTAAATAAAAACCTAATTTAATTATACACAGTAACCAAAAACTATGCCTTTGACAGCACTAAATTCACACTTACAAGGTAGATAAGCCACTCAGTAACAATACCTTTATTGCACAAGTCAGTTGTCCATGGCCATGTTGATTTTGACATACTGGTTTGTTGTAGTTTCTGTAGTTTTGCCACTGCTATGTGCTATGGTTGAAAAAAATATGTAACTGTGCAATTTAAAATAGCATTTCATTACTTAGACTTGTAACTCTAATGTAGATTCACAGACAAATCAGAAAAACTGGTTTAGTTGTTCTTATAGTTCTATTTAATGTAAATGAATTCTCCAAACACTACTTTTATTTCTTCATTTTGATTCAAAGTATGCTCTTACTGAAAATTCTCTGAATTTCTCATATCTTCTTCCTGGAAGTAACCCTCTATTTGTTCTTACTGTCCTTTTTATAGCACAATAGTTTCTTTTAGCCACTAAGGAAGTTATCTTGTTTTTCAAATGTGTATTCTGCTTCCAACCTGAAGAAACTGTAAAACCACCTATTTGTTTCACAGTCAGATTGTGAATCCAATGCTATTTTGTATATTTTGTTGTTGTAGACTCAAAGAAGCACTTTAGTCATTTGTCAGTGATTACAATTTCAGTCACAACTTTAAATAGTTCACCAGATACTTTGAATTCTAATATTGTATTAGATATTAAGGCAAGATATAAAAGATGAAACTAATATCTTTGGCTTATTTGGCAAATTCATGCAGAGGATTACCTTAGCAAGCTTTGTCCCAGTTATTCTTTGCATACAAATGTATGCTGCATTTCTGGCAGTGCCACTGTATCATCCAAAGACCTTGGTTACTTTGATATTTTACACTGCAAAACACGTAGGTTGTTCTTATTATCATATGTCTCCAAAAAGAAATTACGTCTGCCAAATCCATCTCCCAGCTTTGCAGTGACATTATGACAATGCACTCCTATTAGAGCATCTTGTCATAAAGCTCTGCTAACCGAATGGTAATTTGTACTGGAATAACCCTGTGTGTCACAGATCGCTGCTGAGTAAGTGAGCAGTAAAAATGGAGTTGAATTTAATGGAGCAAGATGTTGCACTCTATATTTTCTACTCCTTACTGTTCCTCTTTCTACTCCATCCTTCTTCTAAACTCACCTATCTAGGTTAAACTAATGTCTCCCAATTAAAAAAGACAGACATTTCTAGAAATGTTGCTTCAAGGGAATCCTAACAGTATGTAAGTACAACAATTTAAATCTTCAGAGATTATTATCTCATAATACCCCCCAAAAAATAAAAAAGAAAGAAAAAAAAGGTTGTTTTGTTTTGAGTTACTGTATGGGATTTAGGGGTACAATAGAAGTTATATAGTTATCTATCTTTCAAATTCTCCCAAGTGACCATAGCAGTGTTTGTAAAATTGTAACACAGAAATGCAGAGATCAGCCTCTTATACAATTTTAGTGATAGTGGAACACATAGGCTAGAAGGCACCTAACAGTTCCAAGGAGGTCTTTCTTAGGGGCATGCCATTCAACATTTCCTTAATTCTTATATCAGCTGAGTCAAAAAAAAAAAAAAAAAAAAAAAAAAAAAAAAGGAAACAAAAAAAAANAAAAAAAAAAAAAAGTGGAAGCACAATGACTTCAAGGTGGGATCAGTTTTTGACCACCAACCAGAAACGTGATCAGTTGAGCTCAATAAAATTATTTTTTTCATAGAAAAGTCTACTTTGCATAAAATCTGAATGTCAGAATGCTATTAACCATTCTTGTCCTTCAAGAATTTCTGTACTGTTTCTTGCATTATTCACCACACCAAGAATACTTTAAGGCAAGACAGTAAGACATTTTAAGAAACTGAGGCTAATTAGTTAATAGATTATTTCTAGCTTGACAATGCTCTGCAGTAAGGCTGGGATGGGTAAAACTCGAAGAATATTTTGGTCCTTTCTATACCAAATCTTGAAATCAAGACATAAGACCTATATACCCTTTTAATGAAAACATATTAGGGACAGCTGAAAGTTTTGTCTCTAGTTTCTAAACGCTTATGCTTTGGTGTTTTTATACATGTAGGACTATGTTATACATTGAAAATCACTTAGTAATTCCTTCCAGCAAAAGGAAACGTTTGGATAAAATTGCAACCTCAGTTTATAGTAAATTTCTTTCAAAAGTATATTTCTTCTGGCTTAATTTCACCCACTGCATAAATTCTTAGCATGAACACAAGTTATTGCTGATTCTTTGCACATTTCAAAATTCTATTCAGTAAGAAAAGGTTTTGACTGCCCATTTTAACTAGGGAAATCCTGTGACAAACCACTCTTTTAGCAGATTTAATTCAGTACTTTGTCAAATGTTTCATTCATCCTTTCAACACCATTTCTTTCACACCTATAGTCTGCAATTCTGGCTGTATATCTTCATTAAAGATTATTTCAAATCAAGATACAGAAAAGCCTAAGAAAGGTTAGCCCACATTGGTGGGCATAAATATTCACACACTTCCAGCCAGGAAGATTCAACCTGTGCTGCTCAGAAGCTGTGCAGCTACAGCAGCCCTGTCTTTGAGCTAATTGTGCACTTCCTCTCAGCAGGAGAATGACAGCCTATCTTGTAAGTGGAGAATAAATCAAAAAGATTTGTTTTGACTAAAAAGACGAACAGTGGGTGAAAATATGACTGCTATCTCCAAGCACACTTAAGCTGAAGGACACAGCTGGCAAAAGAACAAGTAGAAACTTACCATGAACATGTTCAAGATGCAAAACAGAATATTTATAGTAGAACACAAAGGCTTTTATTTGCTTTCCAGCAGTGTTTTCCACTCAGTTTTTCAAGTTTTATCATTGCAGTTCATAAGTTTATGAAGGATCCCATAAATTAGATACCCATTGTAGTAGTGGTTGGATTGAATGGCTCTTTGAGTTCTTTGCTTGGCAGATGTATGAAAAAATACTGCATTATCCCATACTTTTACATGCCATCTTGTAACTAGCAATCTACCTATTTTTGCATCATGGATCTGATTTTGAACACAGACTAGAAGTCAAAGAGGTATTCAAAGTAATATAGTTTAACTGCATCTTGCATCCTCTTCCTACAGAAATGGCTGTCCAAGGTTTTTAAATCCTAATTCATTCAGATTACCTATGCAATTTCAAAAATCCTTTACTTATTTTTAACTAAAAAGTGTACCACACAATCAAACTAACTATACTTCTGAAGTATATGACACTTCCACATGGTGATGTACTGATTGGAGAGGTTCAATTGCACTCTTATTTAAAGCAAATGCAAGAAAATGATGCACCATTTAAACTTTTGGTTTCAAAACCAATGCTCCATTTAATAAAATTAATTACCTCTAAAGGAACACTGTTGTTTGCTACCAAATACTTCTACTTTGGCCCAAATAGATCTATTCTATAAATAAATAGGTGCTACAAGAGAATGTAACTTGTTATTATTATCTTTAGATTGAATTAACTAAATGGAAACATCAGTCAAAGGATATGCTTCCCAGAGGATTTAAAATTTTTTAATAGCCTGAAAAAGCAGAAAGAAAAAAGTTTTTCCAAAGAAAGATTCAGGTCTACCATAGGTGTCTTGAAATGTCTCTTGAGGATCCATCTGACCCTTGCAACCCTGATGGATCATTAGACCTGCATACAATATCTTTAATATTCCCTGAATATCAGATCAAAACTATTTCCACAGTCCTAGTCTAGCTCTGCTCTTTTGGTCATGTTTTCACTCACCTGCTGCTATGTCTGGAATAGTCTGATTTTTCCTGTAACTCAGGTAGCATTTTTGTAGGAGTATTCTATAGTTGTGTTGTGATTTAAGCACAGATGACAATTAGGCACCACCCAGCCACTCACTCGTTTACCCCCAGTGGGATGAGAGAGTGAACTGGAAGAGTAAAAGACTGAAAATTCTTCAGTTGAGATAAAGACAGTTTAATGGGTAAAGCAGAAGCTATACTTACAAGCAAAAAAAGAAAAGGAATTCATTCACTGCTTCTCATCAGCAGATGTTCAGTCATCTCCAGGAAAGCAGGATTCCATCACATGTAACAGTGACTTGGAAAAACAAATGCCATCTATCCTTCCTGTACCCCATACCTCCAGGTGGGATATTTCTAGCACACAGGATCTGAATTATGGCAAGGAGACAGTAAGAACACCATCTTTCTTTAATTTCCTAAACGGTGTGATACCTCTTTGGCTCAGGAAATTACTGTAAATTGCAAAGAAAAGTGCTGTATAAGCATTGCTTATAAAATATACAAATAAAGGGCTGACTATTATTTACTCTAACTCAACAATACAAAAAAACCCCACTAAATATTTATTGCTAATATAATTTACAGTACATTGTTCATTTACTACTTTAGAGGGAATTTAGTTAATTACTTTACTTTTCTAAAAATACCTGATAATATGTTGTAAGACACTGGACTAAATAATGATTAATAAATTAACCATTCGCCTACTTGTGGTGGTGGCAGTGTGCTTTGTTTAGGATAAGTTTGTATCCCTTGAAAGAGGCAAGATTTTGTGTGTGCAATGGCTGGACTTTTCTCTTTTTTTTTCTTTCTTTACCCTTATGTATTTTCGTAAGTAACATTTTTAAGCTTTGATACAGCTATAATTCCGTNTTTATATATTTATATTTTTATATAAAATAATATAATTTTATGAATATAAAACTTTCTTTTTTACCTTGTTCTAAACACTTTAGCTCAGAAAAACAAATTATTCAAATGTTTCATTAGCATTCTGCTTTGGTAAATTTGAATAAGATAGAAAATATCCCTAGCCATGTTCAGAGATCTGAAAAAATGTTTTTAATCATAATTTTGCCTCAAATTTGAATATAATTCCTTAACTATTTCACTTTTTCTCATTAGTTCTCGTGTGTGGTACAAGAACCTACCTGAAGGATATTCAAGAGCATGAATCAATTTTCCATGGGTAATGGATAAGAAAAAAAAAACAAACCCAGACTATGAAAGGAAACAGACTGCTTTTCAGTACAATGAGAAAATAAAGATTGTGTGTGTCCATGTGTGACAAGATCTAAATCTTAATGGTGGATCAAATTTATTACTCTTTCTCTAAGAAATAAAAATTGCTCTTTCGGTTCTTGTGCTTCACCCTGTTTTCAGAGCAAACACTGTCATCTATGAGGCACAGTCAAGGCAACAAGCCACCTAAGGCTTCTCTAATCCAAGGATGGAATAATCACAGTACACCTGGAACTGATATCTCCTATCAGATACATACAGATACTTATATTTATGTTCAAATCACAATNGAGGGAATTTAGTTAATTACTTTACTTTTCTAAAAATACCTGATAATATGTTGTAAGACACTGGACTAAATAATGATTAATAAATTAACCATTCGCCTACTTGTGGTGGTGGCAGTGTGCTTTGTTTAGGATAAGTTTGTATCCCTTGAAAGAGGCAAGATTTTGTGTGTGCAATGGCTGGACTTTTCTCTTTTTTTTTCTTTCTTTACCCTTATGTATTTTCGTAAGTAACATTTTTAAGCTTTGATACAGCTATAATTCCGTAGATAATAACAACCAAAATGGCTACATACCTGCTTGCAGTTGCAAACAATTCGTTGTTGCTCTCACCTTTGTAGGGGCAGCTGGTAACACATGTTGGAAAGTATTTCATTAAATACCAAACAGTTGGGGAAAGAACCAGATGTTCCACTAAGGTTAACAGAAAACAAGGTGCTTTCCTCTTCAGGTGTAAAATGAGTTATGCAGATGGCAGGTCTGAATACAAGTAACACTTATAAATTTTAAAATCTTAGTCAAACTACCAGATGGCTCTTCGCTTAGAAAAGAAGGATTTTTTTGCTAGCATTTCACAAGTACACGCATCTCTGGAGAAAGCTTTAAAATTTATTTCTCTAAAATTTCTACTGTTGTTTTGCACTTAAATTTGCAATTACAGATGACTTTCTAAAATATTTTGGAGTATTTTGTAGNATAAGAAAAAAAAAACAAACCCAGACTATGAAAGGAAACAGACTGCTTTTCAGTACAATGAGAAAATAAAGATTGTGTGTGTCCATGTGTGACAAGATCTAAATCTTAATGGTGGATCAAATTTATTACTCTTTCTCTAAGAAATAAAAATTGCTCTTTCGGTTCTTGTGCTTCACCCTGTTTTCAGAGCAAACACTGTCATCTATGAGGCACAGTCAAGGCAACAAGCCACCTAAGGCTTCTCTAATCCAAGGATGGAATAATCACAGTACACCTGGAACTGATATCTCCTATCAGATACATACAGATACTTATATTTATGTTCAAATCACAATGTGCTTTCCAAATGGGCCAAATTGAGGAGATTTTTTCGTTTCAGTAGAAAACTTCTAGATGGAAAGGTAAGGTCTTATACTTATTTTGTGTTTATTACCAGAATAATGTTGTACTTTCCCAAAGATTATCCTGATAAATCAGCCATCTGAACATAAAAAAAAACAGTCCTCCAGATCATTACTAGTGATATACTTAGATTGTAATATTTTATCTCAAATTGTTAGAGTTAAACAGATATTTATAACCTTAACCTTTTAATTAAAAGTATACTGCAATATTCATAAAATTGTCACTGGAATATCCAGTTAATTTTTTACTTTATAAAGGACTTTAATAGCAAAAAATATTTTTTACATAGGAAATAGGTAAAACAAGGAAAATTGCTTTGAGGAAATGCAGGACACATAGATCTGCCTTCTAAATTAGGCTGTAAACTATATTTTAAATTTTGCTATTCAAAAAACATATCAATTTCTTTTGTGATATTTTATGAATACAACTCCCATTTATCTATATGAATAAATGTTTGGTGTATAAAATAGTAAATCAGTTGCTATAAGAAGAATTCTAGTTTTCAAGCTCTACATCAGTTTATTGCTTCAAGAGTATTTGAAATATTGAATTAAAAGGTTTGGGATTTTTTCCAAAATAACACTAAGTTGTCATATAAAACTGTGTGGCATGATATAACATGGTAAAGTTAAATATTACCATTCTGAGCTTATATGAAACTTCAGGTGCATTCAAAGTATAAACATGTGAAATATTGACTGCATTTCAACTACCATGTAGATTTTTTTTCTCTCTTTTTCACAGCAGTACCTGAAAACCATCTTCTTTGGATTAACTTTGAACATTTAAAACGTAACCTAAACCAGATGGCTGTGAAAATCACTGAAAACCAATAGAAAGATGTGAATTGCAAGTTTCACCAATAGACCGTATCAATCACAGTGACATTGTCAATGACTCACTTTAACAGCCTATGTCCATTTGGCAATTTTTCCAAACAGATTTGATTTAGAACATCACTACACTGGAGACTACATGCACATATTGAGACAGGCGGTGAGACTGAGCCCATCCGGACTTCTCCCCTCTCCTGCCAAAAAGCAGTCAGAAAAATCCCCCTTTTTACTCTTCTGATTTGGAGCAACACGGTTCTAGTTTTGTTTTCCTTCCCACAATTCTTGCAGACAGATCTCTTTCTGCAGATTCAATCTATTTCAGCTATTGACTTTCAGTTTTGAGGAAAACTTTAAACTAAAATTGGCTTAGATCAGCATGAGAGAGTCTTGGCCAAAAGAATGGTTGCTGATTTTGGCCTTTGTTGTAGCACAGCTTCACAGAAATGGAAGTTGATAAATTATCAACATTAGGAGTTTGACAGAAATTGATAATATTTTAGAAACATTGACAGAGAATTCTGAGGTCATTTTTCTTCAAGCCTACAGGTTAGTGATGCAAAGAGAAATTAGACAGTTTAGGTCAATTAATAATACAATTTTAAATCACAATAATAATATGGTATGCATATATTAAATTTAACACCAATGAACATTTTAATATATTAACTAGAACAATTGAGACATTTTGCAAATATGTAATTAAATATGTAATTAAAATGTAAAATATACATTTAAAGGGTGGTTCTCTCAAATATTTCCAAAGCTGCTATTTCTAGACCTCATAATATCATACTCCTGCCAGGACATGCTAAGATGAACAAGGTGAAAAACTGAATTGAGTTTAGCAATCCAGCCTCTACAAAAAAGCTATGTAATTTCTGCTTGAGTCCTGACACTAACTAAAGATAGCATGAGTTAATTGGACCCTATGCTGTCTTCTTTAGTGAGACAAACAATACCACAGACAGCAATTCCAACTTTTAACACTCAGAATCACTAATTTTTACAGGCATAAAATTACAATATTTGTTGAATCCTGTGTGGATGCAGCTAACTCTGACATTCCTGCATATTCTCTGTGTATAGTCGGGTTTGTTTGTATTATCATCTAAATTCTTTGTGTTCTCTGAGCTGCTGCTGAAGTCTTCAAAAGAATTTTACTCTTAATCTCTGTCAGTCTCACCTAAATTTCATTGACTTTTCTGAAATATGCTCCACTGTTTCTGCCAAAATATATAAAAAAGGTCTCCTCAGCAGTTGTCAAGCTGCTCACCAGCTCGCTAAGAAGTGAGAAGTCACTAGTGGCAATACCTGGAAGAATTGTCTCCACTGGTATATGAACTGCCAGAAGCAAGACATTTCTAGGAAATGTGAAGGAACAAAAATAACTGCTAAACTTGTTGTCTGTCCTGTACACTGTAAAGGCTTTGAGTGAAAGAGATGGCACAGCATATGCTGAACAATATAGCGGGTATATTCTTGTCCACAAATGTCAAAACCGAGTGTCGCTGAACCAAAAAGATTCATGCTTCTCCACTTTTGTAAGCAAGAATCTGAGTGGTACATGATGAGACAAGACACATTATTTTCTCCTCCTGTCAAAGAAAAGAAACAAATAAATGCCAGGTGCAAAACCAATATAAATAATGTCACCCATACTTCAAACATCAAGATGTGGAATTCCACAGAAATGCAAGACACGAGATATGAATAACCTCTGGAGGTGGCATCTACTTTGACCAGCATTATATTTGAGATAATTAACTTCTAAAATACTTGGTAAACTAGTGCTTCAAGATCTTAAATGTATTGCTTCTTTTGAATAAGCCAAAAAGGGAACTTTTAATACACAGGGAAGAAAAAAAGGAGATCATGAACCCTACAGCTGATGCAAAATTGTGCCTTGGGAAATCTTTATTATTTTTCTTATTATAAGAAAAAGGCAACTAAATTAAATTTGAGTCAGGATCAGAGAGATATCTGGTTTATTGGGTGATCTGACTGACTACATAAGTCAAATTCCATTACTGAGAGATTCGTTTTTTTTATTTTAAGGACAGAATAGCCACCAACTTGTCACAGAAGGCTTACTAATGAAATGTGTTCTGCCACCAATGTCAGTAATTGCATATTATAATCTCTGAGATGTGTGATTATTTTGACTGTCTTTAAATTAATAACGTGTTGTTTGTCATAGTGATGGACTTTCAAGTAGCATAAAAAATTGCTGAATTTTGCTTCTCTTAAGTGAAATTAGGATATCTTAATTAAGAAGAAAACTTGGCATTATTAACATCATACAAGCGCAAAATCTGGTTTCTTCAAATCTCAGAGTTAATTCCTTCATGGCAGAAAATGAATGTTCAAATTGAGTTTCTGTTCATGTAAATCTTGTTGATGACACATACGAGTGAAAGGGAAAATTTCACATGGAAGTGCATAGGTATACATAAAACTTGGCTCCTCGATTCAAGAAAATCTTCCATTTGACCTAATTGTATAAAATAGCATCTGCACATGGAGTGAAGATGCCAAATTTGGGTTCTTAGGCTAAATTAGAGCAGGTGAAATGTTCATTAAGGAAGTGTAATGACTATGAGGCATAAGTGAAAAAATTCAAGAAATTTGATCTTCTTTTGGATTGTGTTCTCTTTTAAAAATATTTGGCAGATGTGGATGCTATTGCCTACAATATGGATAACTTCTCGCTGCAAGATATTTGTGCAAAGAATCCTCCACAGAGAAATTCCCCAACTCCCACCATCATCCCCGAATGGATTCTCAAAATGAGCAGCCTAGGCTGGAGTGGGACTTTTGTTGGTGGAAAGGAGGTTGAAAGTTTTCAGTCTTTCTCTGGTAGTAGCTACTGAGGAATCAGGGAGTTTAGGATTGTTCCAGCCCATCTGTAGAATTTTTGCTCAAATAAGGACATCATTTTATTGATACTTTTATTCTGAATAGAAAAGATACTTGTAAACCAAAAAATATGACACATTCCAATGATGGCATTAGTAGGAGCTATATATTAGCATTGCAAAGCAGTATAGCTGAACTCTCCAACGAGATAAGAAAACCTTTCACCATGTGAGGCCAAAATCTCCCCAATGACTACTACCTTCACTATAATAGGGTTTACAGCTGTTTTTGGTTTTTTTCTATTTACAATTAGACCTCTATGATGAATCATCTGAAGGGTGTGCTACAATTTGTGTGCACTTGTCATTTTGACAGACCTTACTCTTTCTTGTCCAAGCAGAAGAAAAATTGAGTACCTGCTCTACAGAGAAAACTGGTTATTGCAGGCAGCTACTCCATAAACAATCCTGATATTATAGAAAAAATTGACCTCTTATTGATATGACAAAGTTTAGGGAGAAAAACTGTGAGCATAATGTAGAGATATATGGCACCTGCCACTTATTCAAGAGAACATGTATATGTATGTCTATATATAAATGTCTCTGTCATTTAAATTTTAACAAAGGCCTGTTTCTTAGATTTCATAAAAAAGTCACAAACAAATCAACAAAGTGTCCCCCACACACAATTGAAAATATAATTTGCTGCAATACTTCTTGTGAAATGACTACTGGATGGGATGTGCCACTCCTGCTAAGACTAGCATACATCTAAGTCAAATATTTTGGGGTGGATCTTTTTTCCAAAACACACACTTCCTCTCTCTAAAAACCTAATTTAAAATTATTTGTATTAATTCAAGCAGTTAATTCATACCTAGATTTATTTATGATTTTATTACACAAATGTATGTGTTTACTATAGCATTAGCATGTTATAAATCACTGTTTAGGAGATCATTCATTTTCAAATTTAATGAAGATGATTGCTGCATGTTAGAGATGCTGAACAGTGGTTATCTTTTAGAAGAGATGCATATATTTACTTTATAAGGAAACAGTTATAAAACATACCTAACTCTTTTTAAATTCTATTTTCTTTGAAAATTGTTCTATGTATTCAAAGAAAACCAAGATTTTAGGTGATGGAAAGTAGAGGGGGAAAAATTAGTAACCAAGTAAAAGAATTCTTTTTCATCATCCATAAGCAATCTGTTGAAAGAAAAAAATTATAGTCTAAACATATTTTATGGATGTAAATTCTAATGTGTGAAGGCTGTAACATGCAAAATTTTATCTTCAAATACAAACTACAGTGGAGCCAAGTGCCACATTATCTGCAAAACAAATTACAAGGACCATTAAATCATTAAACCATTAAAGTCATGATAAAGCACGGACTACAAAAAAGTTAATGGAAGTTCATTTTCTTAAGGATCATGAGGCAAACCTTCAGGTCTAGTTTCTGGCTTTTCACTTAGAAAAGAGAAGGATTTCCTGTTCAGCCAATGTGCCTACTGCAGTTTACAGCTCCCCAGAGGGAGCTTATGGGGACGGGTAGCAGGCAGTCATTACAAAGATGAATGGAGCTAGTACCACCTTTTCTGCACTCTGATAGGGAAGGTGCCTTTACTGCCTTTTCTCTCCTCTTCCAAATAATAAAGTTTTGTTTTGCCCTCAATTCAGGCCAGCAATTAAGTCACAGACTGGGGCACCAAACCTGTAAGGATCTGCAGGACCCCAAGAGGATAGCATTTTTCACAAATTGATATCAGCATATTGGAGGTCATTATTTGCATCTCTGACTGAGGAGATTTATTTAGGCCTTTTACTAAATAGTTTGGTCTTCCTGTAGTCATGTCTCTCTAGTTCTATTGTGTTTCAGAAAGAAAAATCAAGTTTTTTTTTTCTAAACTCTATAAAATATGTCTTCAGATTCTTTCAAAATACTGAAAATCTTTGCTGTCTAACAATCTGAAGAATAGTTGTATATACTTGCTATACTAATACTTTTAAGTAGAGACCACTACTTTTTGAAGAGGCTGAAGATAACAAATTTGAGCATCAACTGCTAGTTTTTCACACAGGCCAAGTGTTCCCACACAGTTCAGAATCCCTTGATATCACCTATAAACTTGATACTATTACTGTGCTGTAATTTCCCATACATCTGTGAAAACACCAGGAGTATATGTGCAAGAGAGGTTTAGAAAGATTCCCAGTGGGTCCATCAATATAACTTAGTGGCATTCTTTCTCACAAAAGGACATGAAAAGTAATGTGGAATGGCTATGCCTTCATTTTATAACCTGAATGTTTGTGTAATTTAAGAGCAACATGCTCCTTCTTTACTTCAGGACAAATAACTGCATTTTTTCCTTCTAATGTCACTCTGCTTCAGTTGATTTCTCTCTAATAGTCACCAAAAATTTACATTTAGGTGAATAGATAATTCAGTCTCTGCTCAGCTAAAACTTATATCCACTTTTACAAGGACATTTAAAAGTCCTGTACTGAAATTCTATAGGATAAGTACATATGTTCAAACATGCATGTTTTAGTTATTTTCTTCCAAATTTAGCAAAATTCTGTGCAATTGGTTTCAGTGAGACTGCATATGGAATGATGTACCATTGGCAGCAGATGCAGGTGCAGTGTATTTAAGAGCTTCGGTGACTCTTCATTAAGCTGTCATTAGGTAAGACCATGTATCTAGCAGGTTATTTAACAGGGGCACACTGTTGTGTGTGATGCTGTTGTGTGTTAAAGATAATCTGCAGTAACTATTTCCCTCGCATTGTATCTGAGAATGTAGTGTGTTATTTTGAATTTCTCAAAATAATGAAAATTATTCAAAATAGTATAAAAAACTTATATTAGTTAATTTTAAAACAAACTCTAGAGCAAATTTCTTATCTTGATTTTAGAAAAAAACACGAACACTGAAAATAAAAGAATTTTTGAACTTTCTCAAAATGCTACAAATGATTGAACAACTTCAGAATTGCACTGTAGTGAGAAACCACTGAGGTACTTCAAGATGTTAATGCCTTTCTGTGTAGAGACCCCTGCAACCTCTGAAATTTTTCTCATTCTTCTGTTACTAAAAATCCCTGTTCATTCATTCTATAGTGAGTTTCTTGGCTTAGCTTCAGAACAAGGTAGCTAATATACTATTTTTACAAAAATTCTTCTGATATTTGAGATTTTAGATAATACTAATGTTGAAGAGTAAATTAATGTGATTACCTAGTAAATCAGTAAGTGCTCTTTTCTTAAGCCTTTTTAGAATTTCATACAGGAAAGTAGTCTGTGGACTCTAGCAGTGTTCTACAGTTATCTATCAATTTTGAAGAAACTGAAGGACACAATAGGGATTAAAATTGCATTTCTTAGGAAGTCTAATATGTAGGAAAGAAAGTTTGGAAAACTGAGGCTATATTTTAAATTGTAATACTTTTTTTGATCCATAGTTACATGATTTGGGAAAAGAAAAAACAGAAGTAATTGTTAAAATTGAAAGTTTATGTATTCATAATCCCTACCACAAGTAATGAACTAAAATCTGATTTGAAACTCAGAAGTGTAGTTGTCAGGTTTTATCTTGTGTTGTCTGTGTCAATATACCCTGCATGGAGAAGGGGAGGGTCACCTTTCTTCCTGAATTGCTGGTATGACTGAACAGAATTTAATTATGATTGTTTCTATCCTGATCTATAAATTCTGGTTTGCAAGAGATATTTTCTTTTTCTCATGACAAAGAAGAAAAGGGCATTAGTCAGGTAAAAAAGAAAAATAAAGTTTTTTGAGACAGCCAGCATGGCTAGAAACAGTCAAATTTAGAGCTTGGCAGCTTGTCAAAAACTATATGTGTGCTGCAAGATTAAATGAAAATATCAGAACTTGCTAACATTGCCATCTCAGCAACAAGACCACACAATTTTGCTCACTTTTGTCTTTTTTTCCTGTGTCCATTACCCTCTGTTTTCACTGTTGCCTTGAGAGCAGTCAATCATAATTTTCCCAAAGAAATTGTCATATAGACAACAGCCAAGTACACAGCTAACAGCACGAAAGTTAATTTTATTTTACTCAGTTTAGAAATACTGCCACACAAGACTATGCCATATATTCATTTAATCTGGCAGCAAGCTTCTAGCAACGGGGAACACCTCTTGTAAAAGAATGTTCTCACGCTGCAAAAAGCCAGATGTGAATAACTACATTCACGTGAGAAACAATTCCTTCATTACCAATACCATGATTACTCTCTGTCTAAAAGAAGGATATTTTAATATCTTTGGCACACACTCTGTGGTTCTTCATCATGGAAAACTAACTTATAATTAGTTCTTGACCTAACAACCAGCTATCACAAATTTAATTGCTTAGAAGTATGAAAGTAAAAGCTGTGCTAGTAGGAGAAAAATATGAACTGGTATCTACCAAGCTTTTATTAATCTCTAACTCAGAAAAAGCAAGTGTGTGAAATTATATTGGTTCCATTTGAAAAGTCTTGCAAGAAAGAATTCCATGTGATGCATAGAATGTATTCCCCTGAGTAGAGAAACTTCATGTTTCACTGTTTTGAAGGAAAACTGTGTTCTAGGCTAGGCATAAATTGGCAATCTGCCTGCCAAATTTCTTATTGAAAATAGCCAGAACACTAGCTTTTTAAGCAGTGTGGACACTGCTGCGACTCAAATTCAGGATAAGCAATTACTTACAAAATCTTTCTGCCACCAGGTGCTGTTTTAATTTCCATCTCTATCCTTCCCATCACCTGCATCTCAGATTCCTGCTTTTCCTTTACAGCAGACAGTGAAATAACCAGATGACAGTGATGGGTGATGACTCCTTTCTATTTAGTGACTTCACCTGTAACATCAGAAGAGACAGAAGTTCCTAGGTTCAGAAAGACTGAAGAATAGTTATGCTGTATGACTTTAAATAAGGAACGTGGGATTTAAACTTATAAACCAATATGCAATAAATGCAATAAAAATCACCCATATTATATGGTACAGCTGGAAACTCCAATGGAACAATAACCCAGAGATGATGTTGTATGAGATAAACTGAAGAAAATTAGAAATCCTATAAAGTAAATGTCATAACTGAGATTTTTCTTCTACTTTTACAGACCTGTACTATCTGAACAGGGAAACAATATTGAAAGAAAAAATTGTTTTACAAATCCTATCAGTGCATTTATGTTTCTGACTCAGCACTAAAAACATATTTAACCTACACAATAAAAATGATACAATGAAAAACATTAAAAATTTTATCACCTATTTTCTTGACAAAATAAACCTGAACCAAATATCCTAAATTGTATAAGAAAACCTAATAATCATTAAATTATAGTAGCTTCCTTTATGCCTATGAGGGTAGGCACAAAGTTGACACATTTCATGTAATGCCATTAGTTAATATATTTCATGTAATGCAAAAAATATACTTATAAAAATATTGCCCATGTCCTAAAATGTTTTTTTTCTGAGTTTGCATGCAAGCGCTAAACTGTCTGTAGCAGTGAACTTGATATAAAATTTGGAAGGTTCCCATCAAAACCATTGTACTTCTTTAGCAGTTCCTGTTAACTTCTCTAAATCACAAATCTTGTGAAATTATATAAATGGCTTTCCCAGCAAGTTCATCTTCTTTCTGGATGATTTTTAAGGACAAAAAATTATCTTCTCACTGCATATTTATCAGTATATGCTAAATTCCTCTTCACTGTCCTCTATTAATTTTTAATGTTCTTTCTCCTTACTAGAGTACATTCTCAGGTTTCTTATGCATTTAGGGAGTTAATCTCTGCTGTTCAAAGTGCAGTATTTGAAGAATCATATGTAATCTCAGTAATCATTCAATTTAAAGAACTATACTAGTGCAAATGAACTTTTGAACTCAGATCTTGATTATTAGGGAATTTTTTACTGATGTTAATTAACTTTTTAAAAAGCTACTAACAGTGTTTAGATAGCAAAGAATTCTTGCAATAGTCTGACCAGTTAGTTTTAAGACAAAAAAGTGTGTGAAAAATTAGGATATCAGACCCCTAGTTTAACAAGCAATGTGCTGTCTACTATTTTCTTTCTTTTCTGTTCTACTAATACTTTTCAGTTCTTTTTTTAATACTTTTCTGACAGACAGCTTCTCATTTCTGTGCTGGCCCTTTCAGAATGACACTTCTGGTAAACTGGCAATTTAAACTCTATTATTATTCTGCATTAAACTGCTACTGAATGCCAGTCAGATATTGCAACTTTTTCCATCCAGCTGTGCTGAACTACAAGTAGATATGAAGTAATTGACCTTACTGTTCAGTGAATTGTACAATTCTTTGCTACCTACTGTTTAGTGCCACTCACTTCACTTCATGTATCTTTACAAGTCATGACCTTTATGGGGGATATTACTCTCCAACATAGACAAAAACACTTTTACAAAAGTAAAACATTAACCACAATCAGCACAACATTTAGGTAACAGACAGACCAAGCAGACCTTCACTGTTAAAATTAGAGGTTCTAGATAAGATTTTTTCTAACATGGAAAAAGGAGAAATAAAATTGTTTTTATGAAAACAAACACTTGAAATATCTCCGGTGGACAAGTTAATCTTTCTCATTCTCCCAGAAAGACATTGTGGTTTATTCTGTACTTGGAAAACCTAAGCATAACAAATGTACTACACAGAACTATTAAAAAAAAAAAAAAAAAAAAAAAAAAATAAAAAAAAAAAAAAAAAAAAAAAAAAAAAGCTGTAAAAGCAGTCCAACTGGCTAAATTCTATAGATTTAATTTGACCTTAGAGAATTATTAATCCACTTCAACAGTACAGACTGCTAAAAGCAAAAATCCACAGTTTATTAAATAAAGCCAGTTGCTTACATGTGCACCAACACTACGTACAGTGGGACAATCGTCTCTTTCCCCAGCTAGTGTTGCCATGTTTGATGCATCCCAGGACTCTTGTCAACCAGCAGCCCCAGGTCCCCTCCTGCAGAGCCTGATTTTCACCCAGCACACTGTGAACTCACTCATCCCACAGCTGGATAGCAAATCCAGGAGACTCCTGTGAGGGACAGTGGCATAAGCCCTACAGCTCTCAGTTCCCTGCTACAGAGGGGTATGGGCAGAGTGCAACAAAGGCCACAGGATGATTAAAGGGACTGGAGCATTTCTCCTGTGGGGAAAAGCTGAGAGGGCTGGGACTGTTCAGCTTGGAGAAAACTCAGAGGGGTCTTACTAATGTATGTAAATAGAAGAAGGGAGGGTCCAAAGAGGACAGAGCCAGGCTTTTCTCAAAGGCACCCAGTGACAGAACCAGAGGCAGCAGGCACAAACTGGAACCCAGGAGGTTAGCTCCAAACATGAGGAAAACTTCTGTACTGTGAGGGGACTGAGCACTGGCACATGTTGCCTGGGGAGGTTGCAGATTCTCCTGCCTTGGAGATGGTCGTGGGCAACCAGATCAATGTGGCTCTGCCTGAGTAATTGTGGTGGCCCAGATGTCCTCCAGAGGACCCTTCCCACCTCAACCATGCATGATAAACAATGTAGAAATTGTGGCCCATGGAGAGCCCCACAGTGAACCAAGATTCCTCTGAAGGGCTCTCTCCCCGAGGGACCCCACACTGGGACCCTTCATGAAGGACTCAGCCCACAGAGGATCAACAGAGAGCAGGAGAAAAGTGTGAGGAACGACTGGCAATGGTGAACGCTTGTAGGCCAGCTGCAATCACCATCCACCTCTGATCTGCTCAACAGGGGAAAGGAGGAAGTGGAGGCCTTTTTATTAAATACTTATCAGTGTTTAGAATTTAATTTAAAAAAAATAGGATTCAAATTAAACTAATTTCATCATTGACCCTGAGGTTAGCTCAGCTGATTAGAGCCTGTTGCAAGTAACACCAGGGTCATGGGTTCAGTCCCTGTATGGGCCATCCACTTAAGAGTTATACTTATCACCCTTCTGGGTACTTTGCAACTCAGAACAATCTGTAATAATGTTCTGTTATTGAATAACATAAGTAAAAAAGAATAATAATATTAAAAAGACACTGTCATGAAAAGAGAAAATGTTTTCCTGTTTTATCAGGATAATTTTATAGGACTTTAGGAAAAAAAACAGAAATCACACTTTACATGAGAATACAAAGAAAATTATCTCAGTTTTAAACTTATTTTAAAAATCAGTTTAGTTCATCACCTCTATAAATGTTAAAAAATAAAAAACTAGACAAAAATACTTTTCTTGAAGTGGTTAGGTTTTGTTATTGACCTTTTCATGTATGGCATAGATAATTCTGTTGCACTGCAGATTTCAGATAAAGTCCTTCATGGTCCATGATGTGTTGAAAGACCTATCTTACATATGCAATGCTAGGCAAATTTGTCATGCTTCATTTAAAGAAACTTGAGGAAAAGTCAAATCACATAAATAGCTGATTTTTCTTTATTATTTAAATAGGAAAAGCATCTCAAAAAGAATTAAAAAGTTTCTTCTACTCTTTATAGTGATCTTTTAAATTGCATACTTTGAGATATTGTGTTTTAGCAAAAAAATGCAATTTGGGAAGGAAAGAACAGATAGAACAAGCAGTGGTCAAAATGATTTTGTTTTCTTTGTGTTTTGGCATAGGAAACTGGTGTTTAAGACTTAGTGTGTCATTCTCTCTAGTCTAGATGAGCGTTCATTAAGCTTTTAGGTTTAGAAAAATCCTCCAATTCTTTGGCATTTTGTCTTGCTACAAGAAAAAAATGAAAGAGCCTAAAAAAACCCAAAAACCAAAACAAATCAAAAAGAAAAACAAGAAATCCATGGGAAAGTAGGTGAGACAGAAGAACTAAAAAAGAATACCATGTTGGATTTCCTATTCATTACGAGTTTTATAAGAAAACCTAAAGTATTCATGTGTACTTTGAGAAGAATTGCCTGAAGAACATTTCCACCAGAAGGAGGCAAAGGACCCTTGTTCTAAAGCTGTAGGTTATTCTGTCACCACAGACTATCAGATCTCAATACTCACAAAGCAAAATCCAATGCACTATGTTCCACCTTACAGAGGACCATGAATGAGAAAGAGCAAGGCAGATAATTAAGTAGTTCCTATTCCAATTCTCTCTTGCAGGTGTTCTCAAAGAAAAACCACCCATTTCTCAGATCATACTTACAATAACATTTCTGTGCAGAAACATGCCATAATGTACAGGGCTCTGCAATACCTCTTGGAAACAGAAGCATATGATTTGATTTACTTCTTTGCTCCAGTCTATAATCCTGTGCATCTAAATAACAGAAGCACAGAATATTCTGAGTTGGAAGGGACCTGCAAAGATTTTCAAGTCCACCTCCATACATACAGGGAACAAACCAACAATACTTTTCTTAGCACAAGAAATAGGTAACTGGTTTTTGTTCATATTGAACCGTTTAAACACTAGTTCAAACTTCTGTAATATTTTCTTTTTCTTTTTTTTAATCAGTAAATTGAAAAATATATTTTCTGTGCAAACACCAAATTTATGAGACACTTTTACAAGTTCATCTGGATTTGTTCCTCACCACAATATAAAATTTAGTGGTTTCATTTTATTTCTCTCCTTGAGGGTCCTAAAGGCTCTTAAATTCTCACTATTAGTAAGAACTTCAGAGCAAACTACAGAGATACAGCTAGTTACTGATCTTCCAAATATACAAAACTATTTGGGCTGCAACATGATTTATGACAGCAGCAACTAGTTTGCTGTTATGATCACATTTCTGTTAGTAAATTTGTATTTTATAAAAATATAACAGGGCAAGCTGGCACCTGGTTAATTATAGAAATTTAAGAGGTCAAAAATAGATTTGATTTTATGAAATTGCAATGAGTAGTCCTCTTCCTATATTTAATGTTCTCTCATAACAAATTCTTAATAATATAGACCACTAATTTATGAAAATCTCTATCTGTAACATCTAAGTGTCATTAGAAAATTATGGCAAAGAAATATTCAACTTAATATGTATTTTCTAAATTAAAGTATGTAAACAGACAATGTGATCTTGCATTTCTTATGTTAAGAAATATCTTTAAATAAGAGACTATTTTTGAATGGTTCATTATCAATGGTAGTATAAGTTTAAAAGATAATCACTTATCAAGAATTAATAGAGAATTTTATTCCATATGTTAAAACAACACTAACATAACAAAAAAACAACTTATATAAATTAATATACCCTAATGCTTTACTTACTGAAATAAAGCAATACAAAGTTAATTTTAAATTTTCTTTGTCTTTTTGGTATGCTATTCCTTTTCAAGGAATGAGGGACTGTGGTCTCATAGAAGCAAGAAGCCTAGTGAAGGCAGATTATGATGGTTCTGACTAACCATCAGCTCTTTATGCTGTTTTCTTTTTTTCTTAATTTAATGGTGGAATTTCGTACCTCAAAGAATGTCTCATGTGCTGCACTTAATAAATGTTAATAAAATGCTTAGAGTCTCAGAAAAGATATATCTAAATGCTAAATATTATGATAAATAGCATTCTTCATTTTATTCATCACATTATCTTCAAAAACTCATTTCTCTATAGCACTCTGGCACATCCAATTTCTAGACTAATAGTATTCTATACGGGATTCATAAGTGTTCCACAGAATTAAACAATACATTATTCTTTTCCTTTCAAGATATATCACACATTTTACAATAATTTTGACAGAACTCAGAGGGTTAGAAACACAACATGCTTGACCATCTCCTTATCATTTACCACATGGCAGATTTATCTGCTCTGAATAAACAGATCTGACGTTCCCAAAGAATACAGACATGAAAATAAATTAACCTAGAGTAAGCTGTTGCATAGAATAATAATGTGGCTTCAGAAGGATCCCAATTTTTAAAACCAAGGCATCAACTAAATTAAAATTAATGGCATCTTAACAAAAGCTGTATTTGTTTAAAATGACAGCACTAAAATTGCCTGGCAGTAATATTCACATGATGTCCATCATATTAATGTGCATGAAGTATATGGCTTCACAAAACCCATGTATCATTTGTATGTAATTAATTTTATTTTCAAGGTTTTAAAATGTTTAGAGCCTTATACTTTAAACATGTCAATAGGAAAAATATTCTAAATCACTGGTAAGAGTACCATGTTACCAGTTTTCTTTTGAAAGCTTTGGTAGGATTTTAGTCTGTGTTTCTGAACGATGTTCCAGTGGAAAGAAAAAAGAAGTTAATTTACTTTTATAATGACTTCTTTTGGTGAAAACTTTTTGTTTCTTGACTGCCAATCCTGAAAATTTAACTCTACAAAACTCCTGGAGATAATCCTGTTCTTCAGAAAGATTCAGTAAGATCTGATTACAGTATGTTTTACTGTCAATTTTGTAAGAATTATTTCTTGTAGGAAAATGTTTTCCTTCCTTTGTGTCAGTGCAGATGTCTATTTATATATGCAGATGTTTATTAGGCTTAGTAAAATATTCAGACTGAAGGTCATTGGACAGCAGTGCAAGCACATCATTCTAGAAAAGAACTAAAGATAAAGGCTCATTCCTGTCTAAGTTCTTTTGCACCCAAATCATGGAAGTAGGGCTCAAAAAATGTGTCTGTGCATGTGCCAGGGTGTACAGGGAACAGGAGATATAGAAACATATGCACATCTCATTTATAATAAAAGTAAGACATTTTGTTCCTTCAATATATATTCCCATTTCAGCAATTCCTAAGCCTGAGTGTTTAGACTACACATGAATTTAAGATTAAAATTCAAAGTTGATTTGAAGTAAGAAACACACTGTAATGACAAATTTATTAATGTGTGATTATGCTCATTTTCAGAATGTTATCATTTTACTTGCCAGGAATCCTTCCTGAAGAAACCAAAGATAATTATGATTTCCAAACAAAACTTATAAAATTTTTCTCCTGAATACTATTCTTGGTCATATTCATTTGTAGTTCTTAGGCAACAAGGAGTACATTCTTACACAGTACTTTTCTGCAAAAGATAGAATATAATTAGATTCCTCTATTTAGTGAGGAATAAGGGAACACTTTTTCATACATTAAAGAACTCCTTGACAGCATTGTAGTTGAACAATGAAAATCATAGTTGGCCCCTAAAAGGAAAAAGGCAGACTAAAGTAACTGCTGAATTACTCCTGAAGAGCAGGTAACTCTATCAGCCTAGAGAGAAGGAATACAAAGATGTGAAACAGAAGTGCTACTGTAAAATAAATTTCCTCTATAATCATCTCGCTTCTCTCAAATGCCCTGAAACCTTTCTCCTACTCATCTCTTCTAGTGCATGAAATTTTGGGACAGAATTTTTTGAACAAATTTAAAGCAGATGGTGTTGTTTTCCCAGCACAAGTATGTCATCCTTCTTTAGTAAATATTATCTGGTGTTCTCAGCCTCTTGGATTATCCAATGTACTAACCAGAATGACTTCAGTTGAGTCAGCCTGGATGTTACTCCTATCGCATTTGCCTGCAGAATACATAGAAAGGCAAGGTTTGTAAAAAGTTTTCTTTCATCTGTATTAATTAAATAGGTATCCTAACTCTGAAGCCCCAATACATTATTGACATTGTTAATAAAGAGATTGCAAGCCTTATACCCTCAGCACTGACACCTGACAGACCTTTTTTCTCTAAACTTTAGATGAACTTCCTGATTTAGCTGGTTGTTTTTTAGCAGATTTTTTTTTTTTTTTT
>VXBS01006429.1:893274-1023259 GCA_013400255.1 Sitta europaea | reverse complement strand
TTTTTTTTTACAATTGGCCAGGTGGTTGTGACTATCTTTATATGGCAACACCACAATGGTTTTATTACAAACAATGATGCTGTAATGAGGCCTGGTATCACAGCTGAGACCTTAGGAAGGTCAGACACAGGATGGGGCACAGAGGTGCACCTAGACAGGACGATGAGTTGAGGAACAGGGTGGCCCTGGAGACATGGCTGTAAATGTTCACTCACAGTCAGCTATTGACCTCAAAACATTAAACAGGAAAAAAAATGATCTTTAGATTAATTAAAAAGAAAAAAGAAAAAGAAATAGCTACTGACAAATGTGGATGGCAATATACATGGTAAGTTCAGCTGTAAATTACAGATGCAGGTCAATGAAAAAAAGAGCAAAGTTATAGGAGCATTCTAGAAGACATAGAAGCAGATCCTAGACTGAGAAAGAAGACCTCAACATGAACCAAGAGAAGATGTCCAAGTGATGACAAGTTATCATAACATTCACTACACAAACATGGAAATACAGCTACAAATGAGCTCTGTAGTACTGCATCATGACAGATTCCTAGGTAGGAATTTATGGAGAAACAGCAATAGGTAGTTAGAAACAAGAATAAAGAAATCAATTCCTTTACTGAAAAACAAAAACAAGGAATACACTGAAAACTAAGAACAGATATTTATACTTGGGTTCAACCAAGTTAGCAGACTATTTCTAAAATTGAGAAAAAAATTATGTCAAAGTAGAAAAGGGAATTTAATCTCTATCCCTTAGAAATCTGTGAGAACTCAACAGTCCTGTCCATGTCATGCCTTACAGTCATGACTTTTGAGTCTCCCTCAAATGGCACATGGTACTTAGATTTAGGCAGCTAAAGGCTACCTCTACTGACAAGACAGAAAAACAACTTTCTGGAAGCTATTACTAGGCACAACTGCCATGACACAGGATCTTCAAAAAACCTGTGGCTTTCAGTAAAGGCTGCTGGAAATGGGAGGTATCAGCACTCAAGAACATTTAAGACATTTGTCACTGATGTAAAACAACTGAATTCTGCCATGAGTGACCTGTATTATAAGCTGAATAGTTCTCTGTTTGGACCAATAAATATAGATATTTTATTCTTGAATAGAATTTCTTCAAGGAAAAGAATATTTGAGTTAAATAAGCTTTTGAATTTTTTCTAAGCTGGAATTTCTATTATTAGTAAATTCACAAATTTCTCTGCTCATTCTTAACCAGAACTATGTTCTTACATAGAAAATTGTAATTCATATTAAAATGATTGATAGCTTTACATGTGAAGGAACATGAAAATGTACATGAAAAAGAGCTTCAATGACATAACTTTGTTTTTGAATACATTTTCACAGGTTGTTTTCCAAGCAGTTTAGCACAGAGGCTGCAGGTATACTCCAAACAACCAAACCAAAGACATTTTCAACAGAAACATTTAAATAAATCCCCAAAACAAACTCCAAAGAAACAGTATTCTTTGGATTAAAGCTTCCTTCTATATGAAAATCTTCTACTGAACAAATCTTCAATATGAAATCAACCACTGGAGAAAAACCTATGCTATAGCAATCAGGATAGGGATGAGTAATAATTACATTGAATGTGTGAGCACATTTTGGAGAACATTTTCATGTTTTTTAAAGATTCTACAGTCAGTTCAGCACAGTTTCAAATATGCAAAATGTGCTTTATGATTGACTGCATTCTCATCCTGAAGCAGCATTTTCCTGGCTCAAACAGAAGAAGGTTCAGAACATTCCCAGCAGTGGATCTGAATGATTAACTTACCCTATTCAATAACACATTCATCCAAATATTTATTTAGTTATAAAAACTTAATAGACTTATTGCAATAGCAATTACCTTATTTTAGAACCTACATTGCAGGCCATTATAAATACAATTGATAGGTTTATGGTACTAGAGAAATTTGTATGCTTCCAGAAAGACATTTTTAAATACTTCTTCCAATAAATTAATTGGCATAAAAAATATTTCAGCTTTGTCTTTTTACATCTGGAGAAGCTTCTGAAGGCTAATTCAAGTACAAAGGTTAAAAAAAAATTGAGGATTTGAAGATTCTAGTGTATATGTGAAAAAGGAAAGCAGAAGAGCATGCTTCAAGCAAAATGTATTAGCAAAATACAAAGGTTATATTCTCATCTTATTCCGCATGTTAATGTGATGCAGAATCATATTAACTTTTTTTATGTTTCTCTTTGTTTTTCAGGAGAATGATGATGAGTTGAGTTTGTGTTTATAGTCTGGTTCTTAATTCTAGAGGCAAGGGCTGTTCATGGCAGTCATGCCAAGGGAACTATGACTATTTAGTACAGTTTTCTTAAGATTTTACTTTATATGCATACATGAAAGTAATTTAAAGAGCTCAAATTTGTATCTGTATTGGATATGTTGGAAAAAAGATCAAAGAAAAGAAATTTATTGAAAAGAAGGAAGAACAAATTGTCTTACACAGATCTGCATGCATAGGCTGTAGGGAATAACCACTTACATGTGTGTTCTTACTTCCTCACAAGAAACGTTTTAGGGGGTAACTTCTTTTCCATGGTGATTCCTGATTAGGAACTGGACCTGAAATATGTCCCTCCTTCATTTCAAATGGTAATGCACCTTTTACTCTAGAGAGTAACTCTCCACTCCATCTGAAAAAAAAAAAAAAAAAAAAAAAAAAAAAAAAAAAATGGAAGAAAAAAAAAAAAAAAGATACATTGGATGAGAAACAAAATAAATACTAATCCCATCTTAAACCTCATTTTACTATGCCCATTACTATTATACTGTTTGTTTCTTACAATCTGCACTTTCTGACTGCCAGGGAAGTAGAATGGGTTCCAAGACAAACACTAAGAACTAAATAATATATTATAAATAGAATCTATTGAAGAACAGTAGAGAACGTGACTGATCATATAATTGTTTTACATTAAATGTAAAAGCATCCAGAGACATCCAGAGACACTGTTAGACACTTTTGCCCTCACTTGTTTGGAAGCATCTCAGTAACAGCATCTCATAACATTGACAACAGAAGCACCATTTCACTTGATATGTTAAAAAGGGTGAAGTGCTTTAACTGTTGAAATATTATTTAATTTAGGGGTGGACATTTAATTCAGTTGTCTTGCTCTATGATTAAATTTTTTAAAATTAACTCTGACTGAATTCTGCTTTTCCTGTATCACTACTAGAAATGCTCAAAATAGCATTTTAAAAGGTTTCAGAGTAGGATTCTACACTGGAGAGAGTTAAGCCATACAACAGGATCAAATCTCTCCCATCATCAGCAAAAATATTTCAGATAAGAAAAATAAACAAACAAAAAAATCCACAACAAAAGCCAAGCAAACAATAAATACCCAGAAAATATAAGACAGATGGATGACAATCCTACCATTATTTTTTTTTTTTCAGAAAATAAAACAGCAAACAACAATACTGTTTGATTAAAGCTTAAAAATCTGCAATGTATTTCAAACCCATAACTGCAGGAATCCAGCATACTCCTCCTAGGGTAATAATCATAATTTTTAGTTAACATGCTATACATCAATGAGGAGTTTCACCTGATTCCTTAAATTCTAGCTTCTAATACAAGTTACTATTTTATTCAAAGTATTGATACTGCATATATTTTCTTCACCAGTGAAAAGACAAACTAACAACAGGACTGTTCTTTCTCCAAAATCATAATTTTAACTAGAACAGTGAGATTACATGAGCTGCTAGGATAACAGACCTCTAGCAGTAAAAAAGATGACTGTCAAAAGTATCTTTAGCTGAAATGCATCCCTGCCCATGGCAGAGGGTTGGAACTGGATGATTTTTAAAATCCTTTCCAACCCAAACCATTCTGTGATTCAGTAATTGTCAAACTTCTAATTACTCCAGTAGACTAAGATGTAAGAAAAAAAAAAAAAAACAAACTTGATTTTCAGCCCCCAAGATTGTTTCTTATGCTTAGATATTGATGTACCCCTTTAATTAAGACAATGTTGATATAATTACTTAAAAACAGTTTGAAATAATGTTTAATTTGGATATGTCAGTTTGTCTCATTTACATGTTTTTTCTAGTTAAACATAAATATTTTTTATGTACTCAACATGCTTTGTTCCATATTTACAGCAATCTTTGTCAGAAACTACAATTTTGGAAAGTTGCAGTCTAGTAGTTCCTCTTCAACTTTTTATGTAATTTTTTTCTCCGGATGAACTTATCTCACATTTTATTTATAGGAGTCTCTTCTGGTGAATTAGAAAGGCAATAAACAACACCTCTCATTAGGGAAATATTTTGTTTCAGTGAATAGAATATTGATTAAAAAATTAGAACTTCAAAATATTAGAAATAATCATTAATTACAGCTAAATATTAGTTCAGTAATAATTAGTTCATTATGGTTTACCTCTGTTTTTAAGTGCTTATGTGCAGTAATTGGTAATCTGAAATAATTTGTCTAATTATGATTCCAGTAGTTTCTTCCCTGTATCATTTCATTTAGACATTGACAGATAACACACTGATTTTTTGTTTTAGTATCTTTGTCTTAAATGCAACTGGTCTTTTCATTACTGAGTATATAAGAAAATTAAAATTATCAATTTTGTAGAAAATTTCAACATTTCAAAGTTTTCAATATCTTCTGAGGAGTACATTAGAAAATTATTCTGTAAATGAATGAAATTAAAGTGCATGTGATTTCCAATGGAAATTAGAACTCATATGTTTATTGTCACTGCTACAATTAAAGACTGTAAAAATAAATAAAAATATGTAAGAAGTATATACATATGTTTTTTATTCAGCATATTCCTTACATTTTTCTCAGTGAACTCACCAGGATCAATTTTGTTTCTGGCCAGGAATCTGACTGAAGCAAAATATTTTGGAACTTTTCTGATCAGGTCTAACATAGTAATAGTACATCCCTGACAGCAAACTAGTGTGCACTAGATAGATGGTCTGTATTTAAAATGACTGATTTTCCTTTCCACTTCAATTTGCCTATGAGAGTTTCTGGCAAAATATAAAAAATGGGCTCATAGTTCGGAAGCAGGCAGAAGCAGAGATGAAATCCTGCACTTCCTGGCAGAAAGGAGACCTGGACCTCTGAGGACCCAGTGCAGCTGAAGTTCCTCAGCCTTCAGGCACAATCTACCACCAGATTCTTGGCCGTATGTGTCTCAGTTCAGAAAATTTGTAGGTTATGGCTACAAAGATGCTATTATTTCTTGATACCAATAAAGTTTATTCATGTGGTGATGGAAATTATATTACATTATTGCTAAAATTACCAACTTTTTACTTATGCATAATTATATACCAAGTTCAACTTACTTTTAAAACAGCCATTAATAAAATTACGTGCTGCAAAAGTAGTCTTGTTTAATCAATGAATAAAATGGCATCAACTACTGTAAAAAATATTTTTAAAAGGCAAATCAAAATTACTTAGGGGGTTATTTGAGAAAAAGTGTAGCTTATTATGAATCTTTCATTATGTGATACATAAATCATTGTAGAAAAGCCTGTACTGTAAGCTAACTCAGGGGATGTTGGAAAGGTTAAAGCCTAGATAAATAATGAATGAGTGAAGGAAAAAAGAAAACCTTTTCCTTGGTGAGCTAAGGTATTGTATCATGACAGATTTTTGTATAGAATAGATTTATTAATATCTTCAAGCAAAACTTTTTCCCCTTCATTAAAGGGGAAACCTGGACTTGTGCTGTCATCACCTGCTGTTTCTACAGTTAACAGATATTTCCTAGTCCAAGGTTTCCATAGATATCTAAAAGTGAAAAATAACTCTATAATTTTATTTCCTCTTTTCCTCCAAGTATTCTTTCATATTGGTTCCCTGCCTCCAAAAAGACATAACTCAAGATTTCAGCATGGTTTTAAAAAGAAGTATAGAATCATTCTGCAAAATTCCTACCTTCCAAGTTCAAGTCATTGAACAGAGTTGGGTTTTAAGAGATGAAAGAATGGCTGAAAAAGAGCCTTTAACTTACTTTTGCAGGATATTTATTAGACATGTCGTACTTATTGTTAAAGCAAACTAGTAACATTCCCATAGACTACAAAAATCTCTACAGATACAACACAATGCTTTCTGATGCTCAGAATGTGATCCTCTTCTCAACAGTCACAGTGGGACACTCATTTTTTATAGAAAGAAAAAATTAAAACTACTTACCTCTGACCCAACTAACATAGGAACATTGATAAACATTAGAAAAATATAATCATATACATTTAAAAGAAAAAAAAAAACAACACCATTTTAGTACTTTCTTTTTCAGCTGAAGTATTTTGAATTCATCCATCTTGGAATGAAATATACACACTGCCTACCCAAAATTTGATCATGGAAAAGGTAAGATAAGGAAAGGATTTTTAAAGTAAAAATAAAAGGAAAATAAGTGAAAATACTATATTTACTTCAAAGATAGTTAAAAAAAGATTCTAATGATGAAAATTATGAAAAGAAAAACACAATGCTAAGTAACCATCCTTATAGAAGATGCTGTGATCTTTACTGGACATCTCTGTATTGCAGAGTTCAGTGCCATATCTTTAAGATGTGAAACATTTTTCTTGCTGGGTCTACTTGAAAATTTCATATTGATCTTTTGGCGACACCCATAATTTCATCTCATCAGGTACATGGCACAATCCAAGCAACTAAAATCCATGAAAAGCATCATTCAACTGCAGACACACTCCAGGAACTCTGTCTATGACTGTTTTCTAGTCTGACTGGCCTAAGGTGACCTCACTCCAGCCTCCTATCTTTTTGTTCCAATCCCCAAACTGGCTGTAATCTTTCCCTTTGTTCCTCTTTCTCTGTCATGTAATACATATCCTTAGCCTGACACTGGGGCAGACTCTCAATCTAGCCTTTTGGCTCAGCATTTTACCATATTTCCTTTCTAGTACTTCTCAGTAACCCCTCAGTTTTCCAGCTTTTACCTGCCTTACCTTAAGCAGTATTATATCCTGTTATCAGCCATCCCTAGCTCTTGGTCACTGTCTCACCTACCTTGTAGAGATCCCTGTGTTTGTATGTTCCATAATATTGAAGAAAATAGAAACCCTGGACTTATATATATATTTTTTTTGTTTGTTTTGTTATACTAGAAATTCCACAAATGCATAGGAATCCGTAGAAGAGAATAATTTCAAAGGTATAACACAGTGTATCCAGTCATCATGATCTCTGGTTATTTTGAAAACAAAGGTGGATATAGGAAAGAAAAACTATTTAATTAATTATATTGTAGAGATCCTGTAGAGGTACCCCAATCAGATGAGCCCTGAGAGTCACAGTGTGTGTATACAGTGGGACTGCCCTATTGAATGGAATAGCTTTGATGGCTTCAATAATTTACAATGCATATGGTACAAAACACCCCATCACTACATTGTACATGTCAATTCTGGGAATGCTTTAGGGAGAAAATAAAAGAGCTGTGTATCTGTGTAATCGCTGAGTGTAGATTGTTTTTGGACAGTAAGACAATATATAGTAAAATATTAAGGTTTCAAAGCTTGATTTTTGAGGTTATATATTTGTTCTACGTGACAAATTGGTTGTTTACTTTTGGCTCAACAGATATTAATTCTGTATGCTGCTATGTAGAATTTAATTCAGTCAGTTCTAGAGAGAGTTTTCTCCTTCCATGAAAAGTGACGCTTTACTCAAATAGTAAATGAAGGCAGAAAATATTTCTTCATTTGGTTGAATTCTAGGTTTCACATTTATTTTCCAGCAAACCGTGGTTGTTTTATTACAACAGCATGTAAATAAATGTGGGAAGAAGCTCTCAAATGTTTAGCAAATCATTTTTTAAGAATTTTTTCCACAAACACTTACTGGAAGAATATTTTAAGTCCATCTAATAATCTAGGTTATAAAAATGTGCTCGTTAGAATTCATCTTCGGTAATCAGAAATATTAAGAAGTTATGTCCTGTCACACAATTCAGGTTGAAGCTTTTGCAATTTAAGCCTTTTCCCAGAAGATGTTTATATTCATCAGTGCAGACATGCTAAACAGTCAGGCTAGCATAAATATTTGCTAATCCATTTTGATAATGCCAGCATTATTTAGGTTATTCATGTCATTAGCTAGACAAAACAGGAACTGCAAACATGTGGGGTATTTTTCCACCCTGATTAATTTTCTTAGTACTTAATCTCTGAGGTTTAAGAGATCCTACTTGTTTTCTTTCCCAGCGATTAAAAATATTTAATTTAATATTTCTGTACTTCAGCATATTTCATGCAATATGATGATTTCCCTTTCTTATATATTGTAACTCCCTTTTCATAATGCAAACTCTGTCAACATCTTAGAGCTCTTATGTCAGCATCTCCTGACAGGAATATAAACCTATGAGTGTTGTGAAACTGTTCAGTGTGGGTAGTAAAACTCCCACTCACAAAATAATTTTGGGGCACACATAAAAAATTTAAAATGCTTGAGGAGAAACAAAAAGGGGGGAAGATCTGCCACTTCTTAATAAGCATTGATAAAGAAATAAAAAAAGTAGTAAGAAACATAAAAAATAGTGAAAATATGAAAAACTAGGAAATAAAAATGTGGATGAGTTAAGCAACTTTATGATGGGGTAACTTTCTGGAAGATGAAGTGTTACCACTCAGAAGTGCTATATAGAAATTTTAGCTCATTCTCACAGAATCTGAAGTTTCTCTAATGTGATTTTTTAGGAAGTCTCCTAGTAAGAAGATTCTGAAACCAAAGAAACTCATATGAAATCATCCAGTGAAAGCATCAGAAAATGACAAAGACAATAATCATCTTTTCTTATCTAACCCTGGAAGAAGGTGTTTGTTTTTTTTTTAGTTCACAATTTTCTAGATCTGAGCAGCTTCATTCACCTAAGTGGGATCCAAAACTAGGTGGAAAAATGTTTAAAAGAGCTGGAAGAATCCAAAAGCTGGAAGACACATCCAAGTGTGTTTCATTCCAAGCCATAGGACTTGTTTGCTGAAAAGAAACAGATGCAGTTACTCTAGGAAAACAAAGCTGATGGTGTTGCTGGCAGTGTACCCTAATCATTTTTAAATACAGGAAAATAGGACTTTGGGTTTTCAGCAATGTGCAAGTTTAATCCATATGTAATATTCAAAATTACAGTACAGATTATAATATAAAATGTGCTAATTTGCTAAGTATACCAGAAAAATGTCAAGTTCTTAGAGTCAGTACACAAAAATTATATCATGTCTGGAAATAGGGTCATATCAAATATGTACTTTTTTTATTAGCAGAAAGAACAATGATTACTCACCATTCTAGAAGAAACCTCTCACATGGGGAAAAAAATTGTATTATCTCATTGCTTCTTAGAGGAGAAAATAAGATTGGTCTTTTGGGCAACTCACAAAGACTAATAATGAAAAATTACTTAGGTCAAAGGTCCATTCATCTTGTAAATCCATCCAAGAGCATAAGGGATAAATTGTATATTGAATCTTTCTCTTTGCAGTATTGACTAAATCAAGGAAAACATTTCTGAAATGGGATTGCTCTCAATATTTTTCCTGCTTTGGTTCCTCTCAGTATTTAGGCTTTTAGTCAGTTGTTTTGTGCTGAGGTTTTTGGGGGTTTTTTTGTTGTTGTTTTCACCTCTATTATCTGGAGAGATATTTGATCCTTGCCTCAGGCTACTCCAAAAATAGATGTTCACAGAGAACGGGAAATTCTGACCACTTGCTACATGTTGTCATGCTTCAGCAGTAAGCTGTTATTTGTGAGGTAGGACCATGTCCCAGACAGACACAGAGGAGGTTCAGCTTGCTTTTAGAGTGCAGAGTTTGGCCCTTGCCCACTGTAACTGTCACTAAAAGCTTCATCATCTCCTTTCTGAACCACTGACATATGAAGTTGGCATAAGGTAGTAGGGTGAAAAACTGCTCTCAGTTTGTCTAGTCTTTTTCCCCCTGAAATGCATTGAGACACCAGCCTGTCAGACAGGCTATGGGTGACTGCACTTGTCAGGAGCCAGGTGGCAAAGAGTCTGCTGCAAAATCTCAGAAAATGGAACAGGCAAAGATGAAACACAGATATAAAATAACATATAAAGACTGGAAATGCAAGAAATGGGGAGAAAAATTACACTAGCAGACTTTCCATAAGAAGCAAGAAATCCGTGATTATCACGACTCTATCATCTACTTAAATGTCTCCACAGATGTTTCCTTCCAGTATTTGAAGCTTGTACAGAATAAAACACAAATTAAATTGATATTAGATATTTACTATGAAAAACAGTATTATGTGGGTATCAACTAGTTGAATTTAGCATCAAAAAATAAACCCACCGACCTTCAGAAGTGCAGGCTTTACTGAAAATTAAAGCAAAGTAATTCTACCTATAAGCAAAGCTCTTAGCAGAAAGACACATTAGAATTTCCAGCTGAGATACATTAATATTTTCGTCAAGTCTTCCATGGCATTTAGTATAACATGTATAATTCAGCATTTGAAAAGTTGCCTGACTCTCTTAGGACTGTAATTATTTCTGTAATTTTAAAACCTGGTAGGATATGGGTAACAGCAGTAATTATAGGCCAATTTTCTTAATTAATTCAGTCTGTAAAATACTCACACAAGCAATAGCAAAAATTATTAGAATAGATTCCTACCAAAATTAATTCATAAAAAGAGACACTCAAACAACAACATAAGACTATCCCTTGACCTCATAAATGAAATTTACAGTAAAATTAATGAAGTGACAGGTATAGTATCACCTAGAGCAGTGGGACCAAATTCAAAATTTAATATGTTTTCACTAGAGTACAACTAGACAATGCAAAGGAAAAAAGAAAACTGATTTTTCTGGAAACATATTTCCTAATTAGCTTGAGCTGCTACTGAGATCAAACACATTTATCAGCAGAAGAGAATTCTTTGGCTTTTCATTTATTTTTGAAAAATAAAATCAGTTTATTAGAAATTTCCATTATCCTTGCCAGTTTTCATTATTCACAGATAAAAAATTTTAGAAAAGACTGATTCAATATTTAAAAGAAAATAAAACAGAATTGAATGTTGCGAATAAAGGTTGTTATAATCTTTCGCATTCCCTACAGCACAACTAAAATTACCAAACCATTTGAAATCATTAGGCCTGAACAAAATCTCCACTGAATCCAAGAGGATTAAAAAAACCCAAACTTTGCAATAATTCCAAAATTTCAATATTTTTTTTCAGCATTAGAGCTGATGCATTTGTGCATTTATGATGCATAACTGTCCTGATGCATTTGTGTACCACTGTGAACATGATTATCATCATTAGTTACAGAGATTCATAATATCAGAAGTAGCTGATATCTACTTTTTTAAAGAAAAACATCTATGTATAAAAGATACTAAAGGAAATGGAAAGTAACACTATGTGAAAATATCTAACAAAATAAAACATTTTAGTTATTTGTTGACCTTCTTTCAATCTCATTTGCTACGAAACATAGCAATTCATCTGATTCTGTATTGACAGATACTCTATTGTATTAGAAATAAAAAGTTTCTGGGGGAAAATACAAGTTCAGATAGCTCCAGAATTTGTTTCCAATTGAGCAACAAAGCCACTAGAAAAATAAAGAATTTTCTGAAATTTTAAAAGTAGTCCCATTTTCTATTACAAAGAAACTTTCTCTTTTCTATTAACAGGTACCTCCCTCTCTTACTTTTGTCCTATGAAAGCAAAAGCAACAGATTATGAAAATTTATATAAACCATTACCACGGTAAACAAAACTATAATAACTATTGATGAACAATAGAACATGCATTAAAATACAGATACACATCCAGAGATCTGGTATTAGCTTGGACGGATTGGTTTCACTCTGTTGCATTTTGCACAGTTATGCTGGCACGAAGCGAATTTAAAATGAGTTCAAAACACAGCATGTGATTATCCAGAACTAGCAACTTACAAAGTTCTAATCCTACCTTCCAAGCACAATCTATCACCACTGTGACAGCAAGGCTTAAAGACATTTAGAGATGAGTTTTGTCTTTAATTGTAACTTAGGTTCTTGGAAAATTGTTTTTTGACATACGCAGACCTCTCTTTGTCTGAACAGTTCAGGCAAGACTTCAGTGGAAGATAACCTCTGATAAAGCATCCTCAGAGCAGCTCTATTGTAACTGCAATACTGATATTATCTCATTTTATCTCGTATCCAGCCAACAATATAGGTTAAAATACATCCCCGCACTTTCTTACTTGCCAGAACCTAAATGTGTACACAATATGGTTTCTCACAATGCTGTATCAGGGCACGTTCTGATTTCACATTGACAAGAAGTTCTTCACTGACAGGGTAGCCCATCACTAGAATAGGCCTCCCAGGGAAGTGGTCACATCACTCATATTATAGTTCAAGCAGCACTGGCCAATGCTTTTAGTCATATGATTCAAGTTTAGATAGCTGCGTGAGGAAGAAAAGTTAGACTTATGGTGATTTTTATAGGTCCCTTCCAACCTGAAATATTCTGTGGTTCTACATAATGCCCACCCAGATCAGCTGCTGAAACAACATCAGATTAATGGTGTCTGCCTGTTGTAACCATTTCGAGAGGTCTGGAACAAAAGTCCTCTGAGGAGCAGCTGAAGAAGCTGGGGGTGTTTAGCCTGGAGGAAAGAAGGCTCAGGGAAGTCCCTATCACTCCCTGCTGCTCCCAGAGAGGAGGCTGTAGCCAGGTGAGGGTTGGTCTCTTCTCCCAGGCAGTCAGAAATAGGACAAGAGGAACCTTAAGGAGCCTTAAGCTGCACCAGGGCAGTTTAGGTCGGACATTAGCAAGAAGTTCTTCATGGAAATGGTGATGGGCATTGGAAAGCACTGCCCAGGGAGGTGGTGGAGTCACTGTCCCTGGATGTGTGTAAGACTGGACTGGCACCCAATGCCATGGTCTGGCTGACAAGGTGGTGTTTGGTCCCAGGTTGGACTCTATGAACTCAGATGTCTTTTCCAGCCTAGTGGATAGAGGAGAGATCTGATGTTTAAGACAGCATCAGACTCCTTCACACACAATAAACATCATGTTATACTCATCTAGGTGATTCCCAATCCATAGAAGGAATCCTAATACCCTACTTCATCAATAGACTGCGAAGGTTTGATACTAGGTTTAGATACATTCCTAAAATTCCGTATTCATAATAGTTTCTCATACAACAGCAACATATAGATTGCTCCATTACAAATTGTGGGAACTGTATAATGCATTTGTGTTTGGCTAATAATATGGGAATTTGCATTCTCCTTCCATCGTGATCTATAATTAGATACAAGTCAAATGACATATTTTTTAGCTCTGTCTGTCAAGGGATAGAGGAATATATTTACTTGTTGCTGTCATTTAATCTTGCAGGAAGGACATTCAGCAGCAAAGAAGAAAAAAAGAAAAGTATTCATACTTTCAAATTTATGATTTATCATGAGGAAGACATAGGAGTTGTCTCACAGTCCTTTTCCAAAGCTTGAAAAAAATTCAAGTTTCAAACTGAAGCAAATTCTCCATAATTAGTATTTTTAGTGTATTATTGTAACAGATGACCTAATAAAGATCAAGGCCATTAGGCATTATCATGCAAACTAAAAATACGGAGTTAAAAAGTAAAGAGAAATCAGTCATGGATCCTGTGTTATTTGCTCTTAGTTGTTCCCTGTATGCTGCCAGCTCCAGGCAGCTGGAAACGAAGATTGTAATATTGCTGTACTCACTATCTCAGATGGACTATGCAAACAGAGTAATGAGCATATTTTAAAAATTCCTTCCAAGTGTACTAATAAATAAATAAAAAATCTCATGCAACAAGGTACGGTCTTTGAAACTTTCCAGGCTTGTCAAATCATCTTGACAGCACATCATGCCCTGTTACACTGGCTTGTTAGCTAAGGGTGAATGCCAAAATGAGAACTCATGACTGGCCAGTTATCCTGGCCTGAGAATGTTCATAACTTTCAGTATTTCTCCAATACAATTAAATGCTACACTAAAAGAGTACCAAAATGACAGGTATTTATGTGCAACTATGGAAGAGTTTATAGATCACATGGATTGGAATTTATTTCCCGGAGTATTAACTTTTGTTTAATTCCAAAACCTAACTGTGTGTTAGTAGTTCTGAATGAACATGTCACATAGGCTGATTAAATTGATTTCAATCATGATTTTTTGCTCTTGGTAGGAATATCAAAAATAATTACTAGATAATACGTGCCCTAGCCATAGCACAGATAACTCATGATGTTTTTCCAAAAGCTTTGAAATTGAAAGATTTCAGCTGGAAGGAGGTGATAAGTGAAGATCTATCAGTAAAGACTGTCTTAATTCTGTCTATAACATGCTTCTGTGGCACTTTAAAAGAATTTTCTGCATTAATTCCTTCCCTAGATAGTTCCCCTCAGTGTGAAAGAATAGGTAGTCTCTATTCATCAATATTTTGCCCTAACATTCTCAGCCATATTTGACAAGGCTGAGCACTTGCAGCATGGTGTCCCTACTTGCAGTGGCTGGCTCAGAAGCCATTCAATTAAGTGGATGGCCATTAGCATCAAACCCTCGCTCCAGCTACCTACATTCAAACCCATGACAGTGCAAGATACATTGAAAATGAGATATGTGACATCTCACACCCATCACCATAGTGATGGTTTTCCATCTGTGCCTTTTTTACCGCGGCTTTTCATTGAATCTAACTGCTCCTCTTGAAAATTAATCCCTTGTACAGGAATACAAATAACATGAAAATTCTGACTCTTGAATATAATTTATATAATAAATAAACACTCTCCAAAATATCTGTACAGAGATACTGAACCCTGAAAGCTTCTTTTATTAGTATTCAAATCACACAATTTTCTAAACAATGTGCAGGATTAATACATGCAAAAAGATTCAAAAGTCAATAATAAACTGTAATTGTATTTATATATAAGCAGAATTAGGTATTCATCTAAGAAAAGTATTGAGATAATTTGAAGATGAATCCCTAACAATAGCAACCTACAACAAGAGAAAATGAGCAAATTATAATATCTAAGATTGATGATGAAAGAACAAGGATAAAACTTCTTGTGATTTAATGCTTAAAACAAATAAAGTGCAAACAGCCATCTCCTTACACTTGGAGATATGTATTTCTTAATATTAGAAATATTGCGAGTGACATTGGCAGAAATAACTACAAAGTTGCTTAGAGATATTTACTTCTTGGAATCTTCATTTGCAAGGCTCTCAGTAAATTGTTGAAATTATTGTTTCCATTTCCAAACTGGGTGATATTATTCGATTATATAATACAAGCAGAGTTCTCCCTGTCACTGGCACTTTCTTTTGGAGCTTTTGGATACTTTTGGAGAAGTCTATATATTAATAAATACATACTTCAGTTCCACAGATCCAAACATTTTTTAAGAATCCATCTGACTGAATTGCTGCATATGAAATTTTATTTATTTTAGATGAAAAATTGCAGAGCAAAAGAAAAACTTGAACATGCACATCCTGTAGGAAAAACTGCTAAGGTGGTAGCACTTAATAACATGGACTGTTGAGTTTAATCAGTAACACCAGATAACATTTATACACTTGCAGAAGGGAAAAGCTGGACTACAAACTCTTGTTTCAGAGCTAATAGAATCTCAGCCCTAAATTTCTAAAATTGTGACTATTCTAGAAATTCCATTATTATTTGCTACCGTCAATAAGAAGGAGCATTGGTATTGATATCCACCCTATTTGCCACCCAGCAAAGTTTGGAGTTTGAGTTTACAAAAATACTAATAGAATCAGTCTTCTGGATAGTTTTTTTCACTCAATGAAATAACACCTATGGAGGTAGCAATTCAATATAGTAAAACAATATTCACTCCAGGTTAAACTCATTTCTAAAACCTATTAATTTCGGTGACATTTAAAGTTCAGCACAAGTTTTGAGTACATTGCTGAGCTGGAATTCCAGGTTAGCCTGCTAGCAAGTATTGTGTATATCAGATGGCAGCCAGGCATTCTTTCCTGACAACTGCTGTCTGTTCAACAGTGTTCTGAAATATTAGACATAACAGCACCATGCAGTGTGTACCTCCATTCTAATGTCAAAAACATGCAAAATTTCAGGATCAACTTACACCTGTTTGTCTTTCTAGCAGAAATATATACATATTAAGATACATAATGAGTTTCCACTATTCTAATTAATTTTAAATGTTAAACATGAAATATTGCCTGAGGTCATTTCCCTAGAATATTTCTGGTGCAGGTTTGCAGTTGTCTTCAATATTTAGAAACCTGAATGATCACAAATCTTTCAACTCTTCAGAACAACCTACAACTGGGGGAAACCATCAGTGTTCTTCAACGCAATGAAAAATAGCCTAATATTTAGAATTATGATTAACTTGATACTATTAATTAATAAAGTCATCATCTATAGTTCTAACACCTAAGCTATATTTGTAGCATATTCTTCATAATGAACTAGAAAACATATTGATACTTAAAAAAAAAAAAGACTCAAGGTTTACCTTTCTTAGTCAACTTGATAATACAAAATAAATATTATATGTTTCTTTCAGCATTATTACAGTAGGAGTCAATATCAATATAAGCATAGCCCCACTTGGAAATCCAGGGAATGATTTTTCATCCGTAAGACAAAAATCTAAGTAGGTTTATGACAAACTGGGCTCTTGTAACTTCTCTCCACCTCAATCCAAGCAGATCTCAGACATCAAACTGGGAAGCAGTCACATAGGATTGAGGTCTGTCACTCCCTATAGCCCACAGCTCAGTCATTTCTACAGACCTACCAGTATCAGCTGGGATTCCCAGCACCAAATTATCTATTGCTCTTGACTCTCTTCAGGAATGTAGTGGAAAAAGCCATAACACACGTCTAATGGATTCCCAGCCTTTGAAAAGTCACACTCAAGATACAGATATTTATTAACATTCACTATTATCACTACTCAAGACAGGGAAATGTGTTTTGCTTTTTACCAAGGATTTTGTTTGCACAGATTTCATGATGGTAAGTTTGGCAATGGATGTAGCAGAATGTTCCCCAAAGACCACAACTGAAAGTATCCAGAATTATACATACACAGGTATCCACCTTTGGAAATTTTTATGAGACTAAGGGACAGGATTCTATTTCAGGTGGTGAAACATGGTCTTTCACAGATATGTTCTGGCAGAAGTGTCATAACAGAGTGAATAGTGCAAATTTAATGCCTTTTCAATATCTTTTGAGCACTATTACTGTGCTGTAGGACAAGAAGCTAGCCTGATGAATTTGCACATTTGTATATCATTTAGGAAAGTTCATCAGTGAATGCTGTTGTAATTCTGCCTCATTCTGTAGTGATGATACCTGGCCACACATTGCCACAATTTACAAGGCTTGAAGTTAACACAGAAGCTAGCTGAGATAGCAAAACTGCTGTCCTGGTTTCAGCTGGGATAGAGTTAATAGTCTTCCCAGTAGCCAGTACAATGTTGTGGTGTGAATTTAGCATGAGGATAATGCTGATGACGCACTGATCTTCATTTGTTACTCAACAGTGTTCATCCTATATCAAGGACTTTTCCATTTACCATGCTCTGAACAAAAATTTCACATTTTTTCTCTCTTATTATATTCTTAATCTTGTTCTAGAAATAAGGTGTGCATTAATCTTCTTACAAAACAACAATGCAACCCATTTACTTATGAACCTATACTGAAAATATTAATAAAATCAAAAAGAGTTACTCATTTTAACCCTTGTTTTAGGCATATTTTCATCAAGAATTAATAAGAGAGTATGAAAAATTTGTTATGTTTTATAGCAGACCAGACTAGGTACTTGAAATATATCGTGGCTTTCTACTTCATAACTCTTTTCAATGTTAATTTTTTTTTTTAAATCAAAGTAATCTGTCCTTTAATGTTAGTTACTAAATGTATTAAATAGATAGGTACAAAACTAAAACACACTGTGACAGACTAAATGAAACACATGCTTGAAGCACGTGGAAGCAGTACACCTCTCTCCACACAGTGAGGGGGAAAAAAGCACATACATTTTAGATCTCTTTTCTTTGGCTAATTTTATATGCAAAGACCATATTTAATAATAACAATAATTATTTCATACCAGTTTTTGTAAAAGCAAGGTTTATTCAGTATAATTTTACCTAAATTTGTGTCCTATTGCTGACTAGGGAAACCATTGAAAAGACTATGCAAATATCAGAAAGAAAAAGATATTTTTTTCTTTCTTTTTAAGATTTGGCATTGAAGGAATAGTAAGTCAGCAGCAACAGCAATTCTTTGGGTTATGAGAAGGATTATTTAAGAGTTAACATTGAGGTTTGAAGACAAAATGAAGAGCATTAAAATTCCAAATGTAGGGAAGAGATAATGTACGTTCAAATGTGTTTTGATTTCATAATATTCAATTTCCATATTGAGTATAAATTACACAAGCTTGCACATATAATTATCTATATATTTTATTCGCAAACTCCACATTTTATCAGTTTGAGAATGAAAATGGAGGAGGGGAATGGAAAAAACATACGTAAAAATGTTTCAGTTGGCTTATAAATACGAAATATAAATATGAAACTTCTTTGGAAAATTCAGAAGGAGTTTAGGCCTCAACTAGTGGTTTGAAACCAATTCTGGTAATTTATCCAAAGGATAACTAGTTCCCACTGAACACACAATAGGCCTCCACCTAAAAACAGGTCTCCTACAGGCAGCAATTGTCAGCCTGCGTCTGTGCTTGAATCAAAACTCCAGGCCTGAGCAGTCAGAATCTGGAATACACAGGGAAGAAAACTTCAGCCTGCTGTAACATTCAGGGTCAATTTAAACTTGACTTGACCCATCTCATCAGCTCTGCAGGTGTCAGGTCTCTGGCCAGCTGATTCCCTCACCACATATGCCATTTGACACTGGAGTGTTATCATGAGGTTAATTCAGAGCTGCTGCTGTCCTCTGCAGCTGCAGGGCAGGATGGAAGTCAGGAAGTACACTGTGCTTTAACACTTATGTGTAAGTAAAAAGTGCTGCCACAAGTCACTTCACTATGATAAATACTGATTTGTTACCTCTTATTAGTCAATATTAAGGTTAGTTATGGTATAAAATTCTACTAAGTCTTTGACAGACAGGTCTTCTCATCATAAATTTCCCTTTGTTGGGTGTAGAATTCTACATCACAGACCTTTCTTGACTAAGTGAAAATGATCACAACACTGACAAGTGAATCTTTGAGCAAAGAACCAAAACCAGGGCTTCTGCAGATTTGTGTCTCATGAAGAGATCGCTAATGTATACAATGATGTGAGTTCTGACTGACTTTTTTATAGGTCAAGCATTCACAGCTCTCACACCTGACACTGAGCAAGAGGCAAAATATCAAAATCAGTTTTCTCTATTTTCACAGGGAATGGAAAGAATACCTCCCTTAGGATAATTTGTGAGATTTCAGAAACAAGTCATCTCAAATTAAACTTGGTCAAAAAAAACGAACAAGCCAAAGTCTCTTACTGAAGAGGACATGGCACATTAAGAACAACTTCTTTTGTTACTCATTAAGCATCATCAGAAAAAAAGGAAACAAATGCTCTGATACACAGAAATTACGTAAAATTTTTTTTTTTTTGCAAGATTTTCAAAAGAAGAGATCACACTTGATTAAAAAAAAAAAATTACAAAAATCACACTGGATTAAAAATGTAGCCAAATTAAAAGCTTACAATGAATGGCAGGACTTACAATTGTAATGAATGCAAATCAGGAACTAAAAATTCAAGAAAATGGCACAAGAGGAAAATAGTACAAATCACATATGGATCTGAGGAGGGTGTTTTGAATGTGCACAATGGAAAACAGTAATCTTTATGACTGCATTAATATACTCCACAGCAGAAAAAGTGGCTAAAACAAGGAAGAACCAATTATTTCTATTGCATGTTAGTAAAGGAGTGGTGGGAAGGGAAAGCTGAATCATCATTCATAAGAGAGTTTTTTAAAAAATGTGTATTTCCTCCTCATAACTCAAACTAGGATCAATTACTCCATGTTATTCTAGACATTAATTTCTAAAACTCAGAACTAAAATCAGTCTTTTAGCATGCAAACATCTGTATCTTAAAAAAAATTTACCTTCAAATATTTTGACCTGTGTACTGCTTGCTTTTTCATTTTTGGATGCAGAGGACCTGTAATTAAATCCAGTTCCTAATTATTTGACTTGTTCATACAATTTCAGGAGAGTAAAATTAGCATTATATATTAAGCTGTACAATAAGTAGACTGGGACAAACATTTCAGCTTTCCTTTTTTTGCATCTGACCACCTTTCATAATATTTTAGTAAGAAATGTTTCCCTAGTAAACTAGTTTACACTATCTGTAATACTTTCATAGCTGTAGCTCTCAGCAATAGCTAACCTTGTTATGGATATTTCCAGTCATAATATCCTTTGAACACGATCTGCAGTATTGATTCTGAGACTGGAGTATAAGGGAAGTGAACAAGATTGACAGAAGGATTATAAACCTGGAATTCAGAAAATCAATTTAAAGCCTCTTCAGTTACCTGCTTTTCTGTATCACATGGGAAACTGCCTCAGGAGGCAAAGGTGTGCAGGAGACCTGACTGATTTTCAGAGCACAGGAATGGTCCTTTCCAGTGTGCAGGAAGGCAAGCAAGCACTGCAGAAGGCCAGCATGGGTGAACCCAGAACGCCTGTCTGCACTCGGACAGAGAAGATCACATGTGACTTAAGGTGAAAGCAGCAGCACAAAGACATTGTCTGCACATGTAGGAACAGAGCCAGCAAAGTCAAAGGTTAGCTGAAAGTGAAATAAACAGGAGAAAAGAGGAGAAGCAGAAGGAAAGGTGTGTGCATCTGCAGCAGAAGGAAAATTAGGCAGAATATAGAGAAAAGAGTTGGGTATCACTTAACCCACCCGGACATACAAAAGTCTCAGGTATCAGATAGGTGACAGGAATGAATGTTTTAGGTTGTTCAAAGAATCACTGATAAAGGAACCTCTCCTAGATGAGAGCAGAAATCCTAAATATTATAATTTCTGTAACACAATTAATTGATGGGAGCTGAAATTTTTAATGATATATTAAATAAGTCTCTTATTGAGAAGCATTAGGAGTTCCTAAACACAAAGAATTTCAGATCTGGAGGAGACAGCCTCCTTTTTCAAAGTGGTCCTAATTTGAAGTCAAAACACCTAAAGAATATTAAAAGACAGAAAAAAAAAAAATATATATATATAAAGTATAAGATGCTTCCAGCTGGTTTTTTTATGCTTTGCTAATTTGGTGTATTCCTAGGAAGATTAAAAATGTGTAGGAACACTAACATCATAAATGCTACTCTTGCTTCCACTATGGTCTTTTTTGTTTTAATGAGAACATCATATCACCTGTATTCTCTTCCATGATCAATGAAATAAGTTTCCAAACGTGATATTTGCATAATTACACATGCAGAGCAACAAAGATAAATTAGTGCATATCTAGCAGAAGTGTTCTCTACTCCCACTGTTGCTCTAAATTGTTTGGCAGAACTAAATAGGAATGTAGTAGCCCAGATGTAGCAATGACAGAGTTCTCTAAATTCATTGTAAATTTAATAGGCAACAGTTACAGGAGTTCTTCTGCACTTACACTTGTATAGCTGGCAGCCGTATGAGATGACATTTAGAAAGGAATGGCAGGTTTTAAAGAAGGAGATGAGAAAAAAGGGAGGATATGTAGGTTCTAGGTAGCATAGGGGTTCAAAAATCTTAAGAGATTTAAGGGAAGCTCTAAAAGAATGCAATGTTATATATATATAATGACTGACGTTATGGAATGCAATATTACACTTTAAAACAATTCTCTTTCTAAAGTTCATAAATTCAGTCAGACACCTGATGGAAGTTAAGCATGTGATCTTTTTGGATGTAGTTTCATTTCAAAGTCAATTCAGAGGATTAGAGTGCTCAGGGTTACTTGGTGTAAGTCATCAAAATGAAAAGCCATAGCTGCGAGCAAATATTTCCTCACAGATACTGCATCTTGTTGTTGCAGATCCTTCTAGAAGAATATCCTATGATTTCTTTTTGCATGATTTGTTCCAGTTCCTTTCCAATAAACTGTGAAATAACTTGTCAGTATTTCTGGACACGTTGGAAGTTGATGGAAGAAGATGAGAACTGAAGCAATTTAGCTTGTGTTACCACCAAAAGACCAAGTTATCCATGTGTATAAAACATTTAAACAACATCCTGTACATCTCCGCTGGAACTTCATCCTATACCACGGCCTTACATGTGTACATAATTTAAAATGCAAAAATACTGTTGGCTAAACAGTTCATGCTTTCACTTCAGAACAGTGGCAATATTGCCTAAAGCACTGAAGGGAACACAGGGTCAGAACAGTCCAGTACAGAGCTCAAATTTTATACATTCGCATAAGAATGTGCACTGCAAACAAAACATTTTACAAGAATGGAGCTCTTCTTAATCAAATATTTTTTTGCAAAAGTGATATTCATAAGAATATGCATGTGGTTAAATAAAGCCATTCCTGCTGGGCACACTATTGCCCTAAGCCAGCTCCTAGCCAGAGACCTCAAGCTGTAGCTAGCACAGTACTGCTGTCTCCAGGATAATGAGCCCATGGAGTGCTTGCACATAGGAGCATGCTTTACACATGGGCAGTCTGAGCTCATTTTATTTCCTGGAAATAATTTTGCAGGCACTTTTTCAGAGTGAAGGTGCCATGCTCAGAACTAGTGCCACAGACTGTCATACAATTGAATAGAATCTCCCCAAAATACCAAACAACAACCACAGATTAAACAGATACAAACAGCCTCACTTTACTGAACTCAAGAAACTAGGACAGTGAAGGAGATTCTTCGTTAAAAGGGTCATCACTTGAAAACAACAAAAGATGGAAAGTCATAGATTTTTACAAATGCAATTATGATGAAGTAAATAACATTCAGAGACAAATTTTGTTAGAAAAATGAACTAAAAAATGCATAAAAATGATAGGTATCATTGCATCAAAATATTCTGTTTGCATCCAAAAATTTTCCAAAGTTACAATACTCTAGTGTATCTGTTACAGACACAGTTGACTTGGAGATCATAAGGTGCATTTCAGTCCCAAGACTGATATTTAAAGAGACAATTTGAAGACTGTGCCTCCTTTTTATATAAAATTTTACTATAATGACCCATTAAGCTGGTGACAAATTTCATGTTTAAGGCTTTTCTGCCTCGAATTTTTCTCCCTTTCTCTTGTGATCCATTTAAAAAGAGCTGCATTTGAAACTATTTAGAATTCAAGGTGAATGCCAAGTTTCATCCCAAGCAATTCCTGAATCTGTAGGGTTTCATTTCATATGTGATTCTCTCCAGTCAGCAACTGCTATACATAAGAAGATAAGAAAAATACATATGGTTGGATGACTTTAAAATTTGTTTTTCCTACAGTGAAAAACTGATGCGTATCCTTAAATGTTTCCTTTTTCATCCTTGAAGAAATATATATATTTTTTTTTTTTACTTTTCCAATAATATTTAAATTGACATTTTATATTCCTGTCACCACTGCAGCTCCCTCAGCTCCTAACTGTTAAGATGCATTGCTAGAAAGAAGAAAATCACAAAACTCTAAAAATTGAGCTGATTTGTATTAATTCATCTACCTAATTCATGGGGAAAAATGTTCTTTATTAACTTCTTCTCTGAGGAAAGAAATGCCTCATTAATTTTGAACACATCAATCTGAAAATGCTATCCATGTCAGTTAGAATAATGACTGACATTACGGAAAGCACAATAAACTGCATAGAAAATACAATCACCCATTATTCACTGTCATGTGAATTTATACTCGTGTGTAAATACACATGGTTTTTTGTGCTATGAAAGCCTTGAGAAGTAGAAATTTTAAGAGTAACTGGAATGCAGGGGAGAAGAGAGATAAACAACATGGATTTAGAAATTTATATTGAGACTGATGAAATACCTACTTTTGCATATCTTTGAAATAATTGATGTTATCTTGCACACACTTGTCACCCTAGGTCCACAGCCCTAGAAAGCTCTTCAGAGAATACAATCAAATTGATCAGGTTTGATTTATTCCTGGTAAAACCATGCTGACCTGTTCCCACTTGTTTTTCTCATTTCTGGAAAAGACTTCCATGCAGCTGCAATGTTGTATTATATTACTGGTACCAGTCTGTTAAGCATATCTAGCTGTCCTATTTAATTTCTGAAATCTGATCATTTCAGAAGTGCTGTCTTTCTTGAGATTACTACAACAGAAATCGTCCTTAAGCTTTTTCTTTATTGTTGCACTTGGCATGGAAATCCACGAACAGCCTGACTGATTAAACATCTGATTGAATGGAGTGAAGGTGGGGAATAAAATAAACAGTAGTTTCATAATATATTCAAATGACAGCTAGCTAAGATTTTTTGAAGATAACAGTTATCTGAATGGATATGAGAAAACCAATCTGTCAACGTATCTGTAAAATCACACCCCCACACCACCTTTTTGTAGTCACTATGGAAGCTTGCTCATCTCATCCAACATTAATAGCCACATTGTGCTACTTGATTTATTACAACTAATTTAAATTGTAGATAAAAACACCAAAGGGGGTTAGAAAAAAAATCTAACTTGATCACCTGGAATATGTGAAAAACAAACAAACAAAAAAAACCAAAGTAAAATATGGTTTATGTGGAGAAAAAAATGAAGTACTCTTATGAGGTATTACGTTACGTTTGCTGTTCTGCAAGCACAAGTAATTCTTCTCATCTTGCCTCCATATCTATTATTTTTTTAAATTTATACTTTTCAAAAAGAGGGTTAGCCAACCAGTCAATTCATATAAAGGAAGACCACAGCTGAAAAGGCTTGATTTACTAAAAATTTACAAATTGTTTTGTATTAGATATTACTGCTCTATTTTTCTATTAACAGTGGTTATCACTTCTCAGCAAATATAATATCTTTTGTGCCTGACAACTAAGGTCTATTCAAAGAAACTTTTAATGCAGATCTTTCATTTTTCTCAAATATAACCTGTTATCAGGCTAAATAACTGTACATGACTTTTCTCTCAAAGTATTTCTATACTGTCCCTGTAAGTGGGAGACTAGTTCCAAAAGAAGTCTAAAAGAACTTTCAATTCAAAATGTACATTCATCCACCTTATACTGAGATGGAGCTTTCCTTTTCTTGGTTTAACACTATTTGTCCATGTTCTAATCTCTAAACTTCTGGCAAGATATAATACTTGGTTAAAACATTTATGTGTGAAATACACACTGGCCACTCTAAATGGATGTAATACACTACATTTCACAATTAATATGATATATAATCCTATTTCAAAAGAATGTGAGTGACTCTGAAGTGATGGTGAAATAAATAGGTTCCACAGATTCTACTAAAGTATCTTCTCTATTCACTAGCAAAAATTAAATCAATTTTTGTTCAACTTTCTTCCTGCATGTTATTTTTTCCACACACATCAAAGAAAAATATGGTGCGTGGCATATTCTACAAATAGCCTGACATTCAGTTTGTGATGAGGCAAGCATGGAAAACTCCAAGCTGACACAACTTTTTAAAGCAAATGGTTACATTCTTTTATCAGAAATCCACTATTCTTAAATATTTCAACAGAGAATGCTAAAATAAAAAGCATCAAGACTTATTTAATGATGCAAAGAAACTGCATGAACATTGTGCCAACAGAAAATTCACATATAGATGTAGCATTTTTTCTTACAAAGAGCTTCACACTTCTCCTAAATAATTTTTAAGACCCTTTCCTGGACAAAAAATGAAGCTGATTTTCTAGTAGTTCTCTCTATCATTATTTTAATTCTTGGAAAATGAGTCCAACATTTGAATTTTTGTATCCTTTAGGGATTCCCTCAATCTGTACATCATTCAAAAAGGAACAGGGATCTCTGACTTGATCAACCTCCACTGATTGGTGTTCCTCTGTTTGGATCTGTGCCTAGGCATAAAAATTTGTGGGATCTTATAGTTAATACGTAGGCAAAGACATTAATATCTGTACCTTAACTGCATCCTCTACATCAGTGAGTGCCTGACCCACTTCGTCTCAAACCCACATTTTCATTTATTCTCTTACTACTCACAAAGCAGTAGAAGTTCTTCCAATTGCCTGCAACTTCCCTTGTCACTTCAGTTCTAAATAACTTTTGGCCTTTCTGGCACCACCCATGCAGACCCAAGCAATGTTTCCAAGTCCTGCAGTGCAGCCTGTCCTCATTTGAACCTCCAGCCTGTGCCCTTCATGGACTGGAGCCTGTACAGCCAAGATACTCCCCTGATACACATTTGCACATTTTTCTAAGTGTTAGGATGACCCACTCTTATCCTTGAAGATATATTAATTAGGCATGGGGAGTCCCAAAGAGGCAAAAAAATGTATAGACATCACTCAAATTTATTATCTCACAACTCCTTTCTAGTATACATGTTCACCACTTCAGGACTAGGATAAATTTTACCTAATGTGTACTCTTCTTTTATTTATATCTGACACTTACTGCAAACTTAAAACTAGCTTTCAGATTTCACTAAATATGATCTTGTATGTTCTATAGTGTTTGTAGATCTGAATCAAGTATTTATGAAATTCACTGATTTCATTGACTTCAGAGTATTTCAGATAGGAAAAAAAAATGAATAAATAATAACAATATTTAAAGCAGGTAAAATATTAGAAATTAAATGATAGGAAAGATGTTAAAAGATATCTAAACTTATTTTAGTTCAAATAATTAGAAGTTATTATTTTGATTTACAAGAAAGCTTATACTGGTTGTATAATTCCCAAAGAAAGTCTAAACCATAAAATTTTTAACAGTGGTAATATATTTACAAATTCTGTTTAGGGTGCTACAGAGAAATAAAGAAGAGTAAATAATATTTTTTTTTTAAAAATGCTAACATTTTTTACATTCAGTTCATCTAAGACTTGGTTTAGAAGAAGATAATTCATTACAGGTCTCACCAGAAAAAAAAGACCATGATCAAACCCTCTATGCTATGAGTATTCCTAGGATCACGTTCATCAAGAAAATCCTTGAGGGTTTTTTTGGGGTTTTTTTTTTGCTATAAGTTGTCTGTAATTATTCACTTCCTACATGTCTCAAATCCTTTGGCTCTCACTGCAGTCAATCAAATGAACACGTCTTCTCCAGTGCTTCAATTAGTAAGCCTGTGTTTTACATTAGATTCTTAGCAACGGCAGTTAGACATTTAACTTTGCCTAGTGTAATATATTAAAAATCAAGACTAAAGTTCAATATCTCAGCACCTGATCTTGTTCAGTTTTTCCTTTAATAGACCTAAGTTAATGGACCATTGCTGAGGTCTTATTCATTGATTTACTTTCTGAAACTCCAGAACAGACACAAAACTGCTTTCAACTAGATTAATTTATTCTGCCCCTTTTCTAAGTTATTTTTCAGTGCTTTTTGATATTGCCTAGTTGATAAAATGATGCTTTTCCTTAGTGAAACAGGCAAAGGAATCAGCTTTATTAAAACTATAAACAAATTTTATTTTCCCCCTTTGGCTCTTTGATTTAAACAGAATTTACAGATAAGCATCAGCAACACATCTGCTTATTTTCTTTAAAAATACCTCATCAGCTATTTTTTCTACTACTCCCAGAAGATATTTTTGAATAGTCAAGGAAAAAAAATATAGTTAGATGTTGAGCTCATCCTCCACTGCAGAGCTCTTTGATTATCTTTTCAGATAAAATAATGGGTACATATCTACCTGCCTTTTGAATGTTCATACAGAAAGACTGTTATCCAGAATTCACATTCCATAGTTCTTTCAGTTCAGAAACACTCTAATGTAATTCATGACATATTGAGTTTAAATAACAATGTTAATATTCAGAAGTTCTGTTCACAAAATCAAACACACATTAAAGAAAGAGGAAAAAGAACCTATGTTTCTGATGATGGGCCTATGCCAGACAAGACAGTAAAAATGAAACAAAAGAAAACTAAAACACCCCCCACACACTTTAGAATAAAGAATCTTCTTCTTATTAAGTATCTTACAATAACAGTATCTCTAAAATGAAATTTGTCTTTTCCCAGAAGATCAAAAATGGGACTTATGAAGGGTTGTAAAATTAATTTAACCTTTTCACCTCACTGTTCTGCTCCATACAGGGATAATAGATTCCCCTGCTAAGTTAGTGAAAACAAGAGCCAGGAGCTACTGTCCAAGATTTCTGCCCAGCTGAGGGAACGATCAAATTATGATAAAATTTTCCTTATGGTTCAGTGGGGCAACCTCTGGGCAGCAGATAATGAACCTCTGCCAACACTGCCTGTCAGAAACTGAACAAATCTCAGTATAGGATGTGAAAAAAGAAGAGATTTGTAAAGGAACACTATTTTTTAAAGGCAGACACATGATGATAAGAAACATTAGTTGGAGATCCTGTATTCTCAGAAACTATTTCTGTACAGAAGAGAAAAATTGAAGAAAATTCAAAAGCGTCTTTTTTCTCTCACAGAACTGATATTTAGTTTTATATCATTATATAATTGTTCATCTAAAGTTCTCCTCTTGCAAAACAAATGCATGCAAGAACTTAACCTTATCAATTATCTGGCAGCTAATAATTAAACTGAAATTTCCTTCAGTCTGGTGCTCAAATGGAATATTAAAAAACTTGCTTTGGGACCCATATTTGAAGTTAAATACCATAGGGAAACACTGAAACTGCATTCAGGTAATTTTTAACTCACTCTTCTCTCTCTATCCAGTGGTTTTGTCCTTTCTTAAATGAGTTTACCCAGGGGCACCATCATCTCAGCTGGGGTCTCAGCTGAGCCCTGCAGGAGTCTTGTGTCCCAGAGCTTGTTCTGGAGGTGTGTAGAGAGATTTTGTCCAAAGACAACAGTATGAGCCAAATATATAAAACCAGCTGAAATATACCCACCCCAAGATTATTGAAAGTTTCAAAACCCCAAGGTTTTGAAAGCCTTAGTACAATACAGCACTTTGGCAGACTGATTCTTATGAGCAGTATTGACTTTATATTGCAAAATATTGTTAAGAGGAACTTCAATACACTTTTTTGGAAAGATGTGATACATACGCAGAGAGACATTAAAACATGATTTGTTCAATACTTAGAATTCACAACACTAACTGAAAAAAAATTTATTGACTACATGAGCTGTGTTTGTAACCCCAAGGACAGTTGGAGTTTTGAATTATCCTGTAAAGGATCAACAGAATTAAATATTACAGTTGTAACTATGGGTGATGAACTATAATTAGGCCTTTTCTAAATAATAAAAGTAGTCTATAGAAAAGCAAACCAAAGTTTTGCTACTGGATGCAGCAATATTTTTTTTTTTAAGGGTGTCACATCCCATTGTTTTCTATGAATCCACATTAATTTTCTGTTCTTCAGGGCTGTTATTTGGTCTGTACCTTGGGTATATAAATGGAAAGTCAGTTATGTGTACTTATTTCATATTGTTCATCTTTTCTCTCCTAGCTACTTTTAAAGATCAATAACTTTCAGGCAGGGCAAGCAGAATTCCAAAGACTCAAAACACTGACAGCATGACTTGTCCTTATGGTCTAAGATCACTTCAGAACCTCTCAAAAGTGTTAGTCTCCCTGCTCACTGAAGACAGACAATTTTAGCCTACTGGACAGACAAGAACCCCATGTAATTGTCAAATGATTCGAAAAGCTCCCCATGAATTTTTCAATCACAGTCCAAAGTAACCCCTTTGAAAACACAAATGCATCCTCCATCTTGTCCATTGCTTCCACATTCCTTCAAGGCTGACTCTTAATGGGACTCTTCTATTTTCCAGTCAAACTGGCTCCATTTACAAACTATTTCATAAATCAGAGAAAGATTTGGCTTGGAAGGAACTTTAAAGATCACCTAGGTACTGCCCCACCTCCCACCCCGGTCATGGGCACCTTCTCCTTGATCAGGAGATTCAAGTCATGAACAATGAACACCTCCAGGGATAGGGAGTCCACAGCCTCCCTGGGCAACCCATTCCAGTACCCCACCACCCTCACAGTAAAGAATTTCTTCTAACAGCCCTTCTAAACCTACTCTCCCTTCTGCTGATGACCTTTCCCCCTTATCCTGCAACTACATGCTCCTGTGAAAAGTTCCTCTCCAGATTTCTTGTAGCCCCCTTTAGGTACTGGAAGGTGCTATAAGATCTTCCTCAAGTCTTCTCTACTCCAGGATGAATAACCCCAACTCTCTCAACCTGTGTTGATAAGAGAGGTTCTTCAGCCCTGTGATCACCTTAGTGGTCCTCCTTGGACTCTTTCAGGCAGGTCCACATCTTTCTTGTGCTGAGGGTCTCAGAACTGGATGCAGCACTCCAGGTGGGATCTCACAATAGCAGAGTAGAGGGGCAGAATCCCCTCCCTTGCCCTGCTGGCCACACGACTTTTCATGTAGCCCAGGATGGAGGTGGCCTCCAGTAAGAAATTTTCCAGTTTACAGAAGATTCATCTAAGTGAGCATTAAGCATTGGACCAAGTGTTAAACAAATCTAGTTTAAAATTTCTCACAGAAAACGAAGACCAATTCTACTAGTCTAAGGGCACTGTCAAGAATTTTTATAAACCTACATAATGAAATGAGAAGTGGAAGCCCCTTAATAAATGTTTCTTTCACCAAGCAGCTTTGTACAGTGAGGATATTCCATGAGACACACAGACTAAGATTTTGTGGTGTATTTTCTTTCAATACCTTTTCCTTGGCATCCTTAAAAAAATCCATATGGATGTATCTTTAAGCAGTGTGTCTACGACTGGTTTGTAATTTGCCAAAACACCAGATTTTTGTATTACAGATCTTGTTATATTGCAACACATTTACTTACAAAATGAAGTAAAATTGAAAGATAAAACAGCACATCAGATATAGAAAAGAAAAAGACATGTTAAAAAAAAGTCAGTGAATAGTTACAAAAAAATTATCAAATATTTTTTTGTATTTCACCTTTCTAGAAAGAACATTTTAGCCAAAACCTTTGAGACTTAATTTGATGACACCAAGAACTGAAGAATACCTCATTTCCTCTGATGCCATATTCAGCTGATGAACAAGTACCCAAACTGCAGTGCTTTATCTCAGATTAGGAATGAGATTTTGAAGACCTCCCAGTGATCACTACCCAGAACACATCAGTTTGCATTTCAGAAAGACCTTGAAGAGTATACACTGCAGCCTTCTGTCTGAAGAAGCCATACTAGAAAATGTATTCTACTAGTGGATCTTCAAGATCTAAAATCTTAGTTTCATCTTTGAACTTGCCTTTGCACTTGAGGACTACCATTTGAGGAGGTTCAAAAAAATACATACCAGAAGGGTGTTTTTAATCATTATTTTTTTCTGGTGTTTAAAGAAACTGATATATATAAATTTTTATATGTAGAAAAATTAATAGTTAGGTCCAGTATTTGAATGAGTCTTTGCATTATCATGAGACAAGAACACACAAAAACCATAATGCACCATGAAGAGGAATATAATAATTAATCAGACATGTCTTAACTTTTTATAAATGCATTTTTCAATATATATATATAATGATATTGATTAAAACCAATTCTAGACAAAACAGTAGTAATTCACAGGGGAATAAAAAAATTCAGGTAGTTTCCTATAAATATTCCATTTACAGTATTTCTCTTTACCCTTTAATGAATGATTCAAACTACTCATTTCTTAAATCCTTCATGATACTGTATGAATATGATGATACCAAGAGATATACTGGTTACTGAAGCTACGTGCCTCTCATACACTAAGAAGGAAAAAAAAAATCTGTATTCAGTTTTTTGCATTTGCTATCTCTTAGGAACCTTAACAAACATAATAGGCACTAGTCCCTTTAAGACTGAGATGCTTCTACTTAGATATGAAAGCTAGATTTTTACATTGCAGCTCCACAGTAATCATAGTTATTTGTTTATCTTCACTTAATGCATGATCCAATAAAACAGCCTGCACATGAAATTCAAATCAGTCTGGCAGGAACACCCAGAAATCAGGCAAAGGTAGAAAGAGATATTAACAGAAAAAACTCTAAATTGAAATAAGAATGGAAATAATAACTTCTTCTTCCCCCACTCACAGGGCAAATTATGACAAGAGAAGGATACTAAATGCTTATTTCAGCACTGCAGAGTCTCTGCACTGTTTATGGCTCTGTTCTGTAGTTTTCTTTGTTGGATGAACAGTCTCAGAGCAGCCACTCAGGTCCACAGGTTCTCTTTGTAAGAAGGACTATGAGTCAGCCAGCTACAAGGCAGAGCTGGGAGACGTGTCTGATAATAAAGTCCTGGAAGGGCTGGCACTGGTCCTCTGGGCTCCTCTTGGTTGCAGGTTCTGAGTCAGCTGAAAGAACAACAAAAATAGTCACCTGCTTCTCTACTCCTCCTTTTCTAATCTCAAACATGCAAAATCAACAGTACCACAGTCCAATGCCTGTCTAAAGAGCACAGAGAAAATTCACTTTGTACTGATGTTGCTGTTTTTTGCAATCAGCAAATCTTCTACAAGCCAACTCATTTAGCTGCTCAGGTCTAAATTACAGGACATTGGGCAAAGAGGAGCAGCTCACAGGAGACTGCAGCCAGGCTCTCAACATATACTCTCTCTAGTGATATTTAGTACAACACAATCTGATGGACTCTGTCTCCTTTTTACTCCATCTATTTTCTCTACTGAAAAGGGTATTAGTCAGACCCATTACAAAAGAAATTTTATTCATGACTTCCCCATGATGTTTCAAGGAAATCAAAACAAGAAATACTTAGCAAAAGGTAATTTATTTCACTGTAGTATTGCATGGAAAATTTAACTCACCTGTGTTCCCAAGGTAAGATGAATTTTTCTTCAGAAGCCCTAACATGGAAGTCAGCAGCGACTCAAAGAACAAAGCCTAAAAAACTGAAGTGAGGAAGAAGGTAAAGGAAATAAGCAAAAGGCTTTCAGTGCTAAAATAATCAGCATTTTAGTTATATTCAGGGAGATAAGTAATTGAAGTAAGGACTGAAATACAATAGAAACTCTTCAGGAGATGACAATTTTGTCCAGAAAGAGCACTTGAAGGATGAGGACTTGAAATTTTTCTCTTTTGCCATTATGTATATAAGTTAAAGAAATTGAATGAATTTTATATAAATAAATATTGTTACAAAAATAAACAATTATTTTATTCTGCTTAATATATACTGATATTTCCACAGTGTAAAACATCACAACATGTAATATCCACCCATACTGATATTGGCAGATGGCAGGGCCATAAGCATCAAGACATTCTTGTTTAATTTTAGGACCCCAGGGAAAGTGGCCAATAAACCTTCCACGGAAAACACAGAATGTTTTACTAGAAAAGCAACATTAAGTTACAGAGCAGACCACCATTCTATTCTTCATTTTCATGTTCACCTCGTGTTTACTTCCCTCTCCACTGGGCACCGATACATACTATTTATCTGAAAGTCATCTTTGCAATACAGACTTGAAGATAAGAATCCTTTATTAAATTTCCAGTGAAAACTTTTTAAAAACTATGTTTCATGCTTTTAGTGATTCTCAGTCCAAACAATTCATTGTAAGAAAGAGTGACAAATACAGATGCAGGATCCATGTCTTTCTTCATACTGAGATAGGTGTGGGAGATGTGGGAAGAAAGGAACAAGGAATAGTTGCATTTTCAAAGATTCTGAGGTCAGGTATTCTTGCCCTTTCATGCCTCTTACTTCTCAGTCTAAAGGCGGCAATTGTAAGCATCACAGCAAATGAACAAGCCATCTACAGTCTTGACCCACAAACAGATTTCATTACATTTGACTGTAGTTACACTATAGCTGGAGGAAATATTTCAAGCCATTTCTGAGTACACTGAGTCCATTTCTAAGCAGCATGATAAATTTAACTGGTAACATTTAGTTCATTATTTTCTTTATAAATACATAACAGATGTAATTTTAGGATATGAATGAAAAATTTCACAGAGGTGTCCTGTCTTATCAATCTTCTCATCAGAAAACCTTCCATAACCCTCACAGCAAGAAAATGTGTCACAAAAGAAAACCACAACTACAGCTACATTAGAAGAAATATTACACATAAAATTCAAACTATAATGACACAGCAGATGATCATCTGTCTATTTCAGCTATCCAACTGTCTTTTTTTGCTCTCAAATCTGCTAAGAGCAGTTAATTTACATACCTTTTTGAAACATGGGTAATTATTTGCAGTGTTCATTGTTATGTTGTGAACTAACTACCCAGATGTTAAACATTCACTTGTGGAATTTCCATGTCATTAGAATGGAAATATGAAGGCAACAGTATCTACCTTCTACCTTTTTATACCACTAATAAGAAGGTTAAATATAGACATGACAAGACTTTGCCTTTTCCCTAATACTTTCGCTTCTTTTTTTCATTAGGAGTTGAAGGACAGCATTCATGAAATACATGTAATAAGATAATCTGTATCTCTGAAACACCTGAAAAAGGAATAATTTTCTGTATGGTAATCTCTAATCTTTCTGACTGTAACAGTACTAACACAAAAGAAGCTGCTTTCCCCCTCCCCCTATGAAATGAATATAAAATCTCTAAAGAATGCACAAACAGATTTGGGAAAATTATTTTAGTTTTAACTTTTATGAACTTTAAATTCATATTCTGGACAACAAATTTTCAACCAAATAACTATTATTTCAAATCTTACATTTTAAAAGTTCCTTCCAATTTTCCAGAGCTTGCAAAAGGAGAAGCAACATTGGATGGTCAGAAGAAATTCTACAGAAATGTTTCTTGAAGGAGGAAAAGGGCACCCAACGTCATAGAATTATAGAATGGACTGAGCAGGAAGAAACCTTAAAGATCATCTAGTTCCAAAACCCCTGCCATGAGCAGGGACACCTTCCACTAGACCATGTTGTTCATAGCTCCATCCACCCAGCCTTAAACACTTGCAGGTGTAGGGCATTCACAATTTCTGTTCTTGGAACTAGGTTAATAATTTGAATTTTCTACTTAAAAAGAAAAAGATTCCAAAGTAGAAGTAATAAAAGAGTTGATCAGCAAACTGAACTAAGAGGTTTCAACACAATTTTATCACCTGATGCAATTATCCCACCTCAGAGGGGACAAACAGAACATGGCTACAATGGGAGCTCAAGATGCTCCTCAAGAAGGAGGGAGCTGCTTAATGGGGCTGCTGACAAGGAGTATGAAAGATCAAAGTACAATTTTGAGTGTCAAGAACCATGTCATTCTGGAAAGAAATATAATGATAACACAAAAAGAGTATTACAGATGTATTATTCCAATACAATGCTTGTATAGAGCACCAAGTGAGAGTTGTGGGGTTTTTTTAAACTACCATGAAGTGAAAATTTGAGGTATACAAGTCAAAGTGCAACAACCGTCTTTACCATTCTCATTTTCAAACTCAAAGAATATTTAAGTAGCTGTTTTCTTGGGTAGTGGTCTTGATTGATGTGCTATGTGGAATAACAGTCTATTCTCTTTCTCTGGAAATAGAAATGTTTATTTTGCAGTTACTATGATTTCTAGCCTTCAGAGCTAAAGTCTACAAGTGATGCTTGTTCAAAATCAAATGTTTCTATCCTTCTCTTGAAATCTCTCATCTCATGGTATTGTGAAATATTATTATTCCTTCTTGTATTAAAAAAATACAATGGCAAAATATTGGTTTTATTTTTATATATGTATATATCCATATACACATCTAGTAAGAGGCATAATAAAGTGTAAATACAGAGACAAATGCAAATAATATTTCCTCATCTAAATAATTTTTTTTACACTATAACATAGTCCACTATTCAGCAAAATATAAAATGTAACAAGCATTTCTACTGAATCAACACAAAATTTTATTTAGAGATCTAAACACCCAGTCAGTAGTGACTTGAACCCTTTTAAGATGCCACAAGTACAGCTAGCTGCATAGAAGCCAAAACTTTCATAGTCCTGGTCTTCAGCTATCCTTTCCCAGCCAAAAAATTACACACATGACCTTGAATAAATATCCAGATAGAAATTTCCATTTTAGAAGGATAATGCTTGTTGGTAATTGATTCCATGCAGATCTACAGCTGACATACAAAATTAATTGCAAAACACACACTACTTCATTTTCATTTGGAAAAAAAACATAGAAATATGGTGATAATGGACTTTTTCAAGATGCAGAATTGGAGGTAGGAAAGGAGCACTTTGTTTACCTGCATTTAAAAAATGCTTTAAAGTAATATTAACTTGTAAACCCCAACAATTTTATAATATTATCAGACCTTTGATATAGGGCCTGGCATAAATAATACTTGTCAGAGACTTCTAACTGCCTACACTTTCTTCAAAACATTTTATTGTTCGTTTTTTTACAATTAACATTCCTGTGGTTTTGGGGGCACCTAGTGGCAAACTAAACATATGTGTATATATATAATATATATGTTTATATATAAAGTAGCTGATTGTCAATTATCAGGCACCTGTTTTACATTCAGATAACTATTCTCTTTCTTGAATAAAAAACCAGGCTTTGTGTAAGATTAACTTCAACACAAAGTAACATTAAGAACAATCAGCTGGACATAATACACTGGCAATTTCACTGACTCCCCCTCCCTTCCTTCTTTCTGTCTGATATGTGTCTATAGGAGCTGAAAAATAGACTTTGAAAATAAAATCCCTTTTTATCCTGTATGCCCTGTCAGAATTCATTACTCTCTGAGCAGCTTCTCTTAGACATTTCACATGAGAAGGGTTTAATGTTTAATGCTAAACTTACTTATTTGAAGATATTACATGCTACACTGGATTTTGATTTAGCAGAGGGATATGACAGAGCAGTGAAATCACAATACAAGCAGAACATAGTAATTCAATGCAGTAGGATCACAATGCAAATATGATTCCTACTACTGGTCCTTATATGTTTGTTATGATGACACTGGGTATCCCCAGTCACCAGGGGGGAATATTTATATTGATTCCAGCTCAAGTCTATTCCTATCTAAATTCATTTTGTTGCCTGTCTGTTTTTATACTCTAGTGAGCAACTTACAACCTTCCTCCATGCTAGTTAGGCTACCTCAAGAAAACACATTCTACATTAACTTGAGAAGTAAATAAAATAAAATAATCAATAACACAACCAGTTAATCTTTTCAACAGGTACAGCCAGCTGATCTAAACAAAAGTCCACCCTCCAGTCCTCCTCGTGCTGACCTAAAATCAACATTCTTTGAAACAGCTGTTGTCAGTCTTCATTTTCTTCCCTGAGCTACATGAGCCTACTGGCTGCACCCACCTCCTCTGAGCAGTCTTCCACAGCAGCATGATTGTTGCTGTGTCACATCACCATCTTTTTCCTTGCCTCCATCAGCAGGGGACTATGCAGAGGCAGATTTCAAATTATGTCAAAACTGTGCTCAGATACCACGAGGAGATCAGGAGATCACCTGAAAAAACAGTTCCCTCTTTCATACCAAGACATGCAACAGGCACAAAGGTCAGGAGTTTTTCATTTGCATAAGTTTCCTAAAATTGATACCTTGGCTGTAACAAAAACAAAAAACAAACAAATAAAAAAAAAAATCAAAACAAAACCAAAAAGCTATTTTTAAATATTTCCTCATTTCAAAAAGAAAAAATTTTATATGAACAATGAATGCCTCTCTGAAGGTTTTATGGTTTGTTTCACCTATTCCACCTATTTTCACCTATTCCTATTCTAATTCCACATGCAGTTTTCAATAAGCTTCCTGAGTTGTCTTCCTTAAGGCTTTTTCTCTTATCATTTGAGCAGATTCATCTGTCAAATTGTTTTTCCTTTCCTCATTTCTGTCCAAGGACCATATGAATAAAAACCGGTAAGCAGTCTGGCTAAGCCTTTGTTCTACAGAGCAAAATCCCAATGTTCCCAGAGATGCACCATACAAGGATATTTTACTTGTTCCTCACAGAATCCTTGGCACTAAATTTTGTCCTACACTTTATTTCATGACAAATTCTGGATGCCAAAGACACTGACATTTTGATTGTTAATATTTTACTACTCAGAAGCTTCATGCTCTTGCCTTGTAACTACAGCACTATTCCACAAATGCCAACTTTAACCAGGTTTTTTGGGTTGGGTTTGTTTGGTTGGTTGTATTTTTGTTTTTATTTTTTGTTCCATCTGGTTTTGTTTTTTTAACCTAGCTATAGCCAGCAGCAAGCAATGTCTCCACACTATCTCCTCTGGGCTGTGCAGATCCTGAGCAGAGTCTTCAAGGCTAGTAATAGACAGGTCCTCTCTAGAGAATTTCAGAAACAAACAAAGAAGGCGAATTTTTCCATAGGACTACAACACAGTTTTATCACACTTAGGAACAGAAAAGACAAGGTAAATTCACAGTCTAAATCCAAATATATATCTAACTTTTGTTCCTGTACTGGTGCCTCTTGGGGTTCACCTCCAGAAGTCAGATCCTTCCCCAGGACTCAGTAACCACCCCCAGCAGCCACAGAGACTGTTCAACCTGCTCCTCTCATGAAAGAAAGATCACTGACCCTACTATCCTCAACAACCTCAGGTAGCTCAGTCACTGACATCATTTTGTCTAACAACTCTTATCAGCTGGATCTCGTTATCAGCTACAGATAAAGTTCACTGAACTCATTATAGATAGCAAATAGGAATCACTTGTTCATCTTTTTGAAATGCTGTGCAAGTCTATTGCTGTATTATAAGTTTCTCTCTCCATAGAACTGCACATTCTGACGTGTCTCACTTAAACTAGCAACGTTTTTTATGTATGGAAATGGATCCTTTTGTTCAAATTATTCTATCAAAACTCTCTCTCACCATTATACTGAAGCATTATAAAGTAGGAATGAAATAGCACAGAGTGAACTGCCCTCTGAATCTCTGGTGTATGGTCCTGCAACTTTACCTAAGACTTTTCCAGAAAAACTAAGTGCATTCAAGACTGTTTAAAAGCACAAAGTCAGTCTTTTCCAGCCCACATTAGTCGAGCATAAGTGAATAAACCTATTAACATAAACAAACACAGGAAGAGGTTAGACAATTAGTCAACCTGTTTTTCAGTGTTTATACAGCTGTAAGGCAGTAATTTACATGCATGGATGAAATAATTAAGACATGCTCAGCCAGAGAGGGATGGCCATAATTGTACAAAATACAAATATTTGTGTAAAGATTTTGCTATAGTTTATATATATAAAGACACTGCATTGCCTCATCTGTGGCAATTAAACTGATTTTATTATATCACTGTTATAGTGCAGAAAAGATAGCATTACTCTCAAAGTGACCTGAAAAATACTTGTACAGTTAAAGTATTAGAATTGACTCTTTCCCAGATTATTTGAGTCAGAAGGATGTCCTTTCACAATGGCAACAGAATAGGGAAGTATTACTTTTACTTATTATGATATGCAAATGTGAAAAATCACAGGAAAAAATAGATAAACAAACTTAGAAAATGGGATACTGACACACCACGAAATTCACAGAACAAATTTCAAATGTATCTACAGGGTCGTTATAAATGATAGATGCATAAAGTGAATTTGCAAAGATGGAGTATTATTTCAGGGAAGAAGTAGTGAATGTGCACTAAGACCCCTTTGATTTAAGCACATTGTGAGGGAATAGATAGGGTTGCAGAAAACTGCTCTCAACAGTGAAGCCTCCAAGCTGAAAATAGAAATTCCTAACAAAGGATGTTATCTCAAGGAAGCTTTTGTAAATGCAGACCAATGGAAGTTTACAAAACTGACATAAACACATTTTACTAGAATAGTATTAGAAATATCAGGTTGGTAAAAGTACATATTCACATCCAGAGGAGAAAAGTCTGCAGTCAGCCATTAAAAAGATGTGTGTCAGACAGAGGAAGAACATGCTTCTAATCTCTTGCTTACAATCTGTTTCTGTCAAAAATTTAAACACCCAGATGAGTAGTTACTGGATTGCAAATGAAGACAAAAGGACAAGAGTTGCCTAAATTTGAAATCACCTAACATGTTTCCAGGGCACATTTTATAAAATTAATGTGACGTTTTCTGTTTACTAAATCTTCCACTGAATTTTCTTGCCCCTCTGAAAGTGAAGTAATCTGCTACAAAAAAGTAAAGGCAAAATACTGATTCTTAGGTTGTTAATTTGCTGACATTTAACTCCATTCCTGTACGCTTTCCTAACTGTAGTACTGAGAACTAGTAAAAATTATACAGTTAAACTTGCATATACACATGTATTATTAGATTTATGCCATTGTTTGAAGCATTTAAAGTCTAATTGAAATTATATTATTCATAGATGTTAAAAGAGAAACACCCAACCTTAATTTGAAAGTACTTTAGGGAAAAAAGTGTCATCTTAAGAATATATTTTTCACTAATTTAGGTGAAGAGAGAGACAGGAAGTGAGGGAAAAAAAAGTGGTTAATTTTTCTAGTAAACATTACATTTTTAAGGAAGAATAAACCAACCAGGTTTAAGTTGTTTTTTTTAAAAACAGTAAACAATAGATTACTTCATTTTGTTTTCAACTGATTTTGAAATTGATTGATTATCAAAGTCTTATGGTTTATTTTGTTCAAATATATAATTTCATCATTAAACAAAGCCTATTAACAAAGCCCTGGATCCTGCAGAGATTTATGTACACACTTACAGTTAACAATATCTGGCTATTCTCATTGACTTTGATAAACCTTTTCAATATCCAGGATTTTCTGTGTCTACACACAATATATAATTCAGGGTGTGAATGTAAACTTAATCTTACATTTTTAAATTTTCTGCCTCTCTCCTATGTTAATCTTTCCAATTCTGAAGCTGGATAAGTCTGTGCATCACTTTCTTCCTGCCCCCTAAAATATTTCCAGAACTAATATAAATCAGACAAGCAGCAGACAAACAAAAGATAATTTCTCTAACAATGACAATGATCCAAGAATACTGCTAGCAATACCTCCCAGATTAAACAATGCCTTTGTGAGTACATTCAGCAGCCTAATCATTCTGTCTCAGACATAAAGCTGAAGCCTCCTTAGTTATTTATAAAGCAACTACAAAACCAAACACAGATTTTTGTCCTGATTTTTGAAGTAAGATAAAGATTTATAGTAGTTAAATATATCTATTATATATACCTTTTAAAATCAGTATATTTTAGTTCAATTTAAGTCAAATCAAATAAGACTGGATTTCAAGAAGATTGGATTTCAATAAGTGCTTGAACAATAATCTCAGGCATATGGTGTGATTCTTGGGATGTCCTGTGCAGGGCCAGGAGCTGTATTTGATGATCCTGATGGGTCGTTTCCAAAACAGTACATTCTGTCTCTGCATTTCTATTTATTTCTAATTCTTGGTCTGACAAGCAAATTCCTTAATTTTTATGCATAATATGCAGAACATCTCATACGGAACAAGTAAGACAGACAAAAGATTCTCTCTTTAAGTGTACAAGATCAAAATTATAAGGATTTAACAGCAAGAACATAAATTATTTTTTAAGATTTCCTTTTAAAGATTTCCTTCATTTCTGGGATGAAGTTCCATTCATTAACAGAACTTTTTACCAATCAATGGGATTTTTTACCAGTTCTGTATTGAGAAGCCTGCTTTTGTCTAGTTTTAAGCAACCAGTACAAAAATACAAGCAGCTGAAAATAAACCCAGATTTTATAGTACAGTACCTCTTGTATTCTTTGTTATTCAAGGTATCATTCTGTATCTCACTTTCTCATGATGCAAACACCTTCTACAATATATAATAATATATGTAACACCATATATAAAATATGGTATATATGGTTATAAAAATAACAACACCACCTGAAAGAACCACACAAATACTTGGATTTGTCTTCTGCTAAGATAAAGACATTTTCTTCTTTCTTTATTTTCATAGTATATTTTATTTCATTCACAATGGGCAATTTCTGGCCCACATTATCTTCTTCAAGAAAGAAGAGATACTATAACTGAGTCATTTCTGCCAGTAAAAACCTTCTAAGAGAAAGTCTGTTCACCAGCCATTTGTCTTATTAGCATCCTTTGTGAGTTTCTTATAGAGGAAGAAAGTCAGGTGGAACCATGGATGTTACCGTAACTACCCTCAGCTACTGCAATGGAACTCATGACAGTATAAGTTAAACTAATTTTTAGGAATTGCATGGCTGCTGTGAGTTTTGGTCAAGTTCAGACTACAACATAATGATAACTAGATGTTTATTTCCATCACTAACCCCACATACACACTGTGGGATCTGAGCATAAACTACAGCTGAGAAAGAACAGCTGAAATTCACTCCAACAAGATTAGCAGAGTCATAGCAGCAGTAGTTCAAGTCATGTCAGTAGTTCTCCAGAGCTTTGATTTATACATGTCTAATTATTTTCAGTAGATATTCAGGATGAAATATAGCAAATTGAAATGAACTGACAGTTGTCCTGCTCTGTAAGTTGCTTCTATATGCTTTGAACACGGTCTCTGATGCCATTATTAATGCCTAAACAAAAAGACATCCACAACAGTCAGTATTACATTCTCAGTACCATAGTTTGGGCACTTTGGACATAATGAAGAGCCTTAACCTCTAAGAATATATGATTACTTATGACTAGCATCTGCAGGGAAGAAACAAGAGTCATAGTTCTTCATGTGCTGTATGAAAAATTGAAATGGTGTAAACACTTCTAAAATAGTAAATTACTGTGTCTCTTTTTTTCCAAATTGTATTGCAGTAACTTAGTGATATAAGAAATCATTCTGCTTAAGCATGCTGAAATAACAAAAAAAAGTAAAACTTTATAACTAAGTATATATATCTGGAGTATTGTATCTACAAAGTAATTGTAAGAGAATAAAGGAGGAATAAAGGGCCAAAGGAGGTTTCTTTTTATTTACTTCAGTACCATTTGACAATTCACTGGGCTGCTTTGTTATGTACTACACTCTGCAGACCACGTCACCTCAGCTTACAAACATCTCATTTTTTATTTAGGCAATGTATGCTTAATGACTTTAGTGTTTGAAGTTTCATCTGAATTAAATTTTTTGTAATGCCAGCCTTGGTTTCATTTCATTTGGAATCTGGCAGAAAAGAAGTCACAGAGGGGAAAACAAAAAAAAAAAACACATTCTTGGTTTATGTCCTTTCTCCCAGCCACATTTGAAGCAGACTATGAATTAATTATGAGTCCATATGAAGCCAATAACTTGGTGGCTGAGGTTTTTTGCATGTTCTGATGTTTTATTACAATATTATACTCTGTGATTGTATTTTCTTTGTTTTTGCTTACTTTCAGAGTTGCAAAGATCTACGTGCATGTGTTTCTCAGGGTTTTTTTAAACAGATGAGTTATCTGAACGTAGTTAATTTTAGTGCTAAATATGTTCATTTGGTACACATTCAAGCAGTTGCTATGAAAAAAACAAAATTAATAATACCAAAGGGGAATGCTGAATAGCTTATTCAGATCTAAAAATTGCTATTCCACTGCAGGTCCAAATGAGCTATGGGACTTAATATTTTTTTATCTCTGGAAATAAATAGAGACCTGTGACACTAATTATGGATATGTCTTTATGGAAAGTATGGATCAAAAGAGAGTATATACAAATAATTATCCAGCAAATGTATTCAATACTGTCCCAGAAACAAATGTTAATCAGTGTAACTTCACAAGACAGCAATAAATAGTAAGAAAGTTATTGTTAAAAATGAAAATGAATCACTGAATAAATTATCACAATGCTACAATGTTTGTTACAATAGAGAAATATATTGGAGACCTGTGTCCAAAAACTCAGATGCAGGTTACGTGCTTAGTCTATTTACTCAGATTTTATAATTAACTTTCTCATAACTCACCAAAACACCTTCTAAAAGAGGTAGCAAAAACGTTATAAAAATCTAACAAAAAAGATATTGAATTTACATGGGATATCATCATGTCTCTGCAAAATCAGGCACTACTCAGACTCTCTACCTTGTCTCACACAGTGTGTTCCTCCTAGGTGAGCTCTGATACTGCAACTCTGCATGGAGCTTCAGCTGATAGAGCACAGCTCTATGGCCAAGGCTTAGATCTGACAAGAGTGCTGTTGCTAAAATGAAAGAAAGTTAGTGAGCTAAAGTCACTTCAGATAACCAAATTTAAAAAAAGAGTTTACTTATTGAGATAATGAGTGGCTCAAGGGTTCAGGAGGAAAAATACTCACATGAAAGTATATGAAACTCTTCAGCTGTGTTTCTGCTGTTTCCACTGTGCATAGTAAAAGACTTCAAACAAAAGTGACCTAGTGAGCTGGATTACAGATAAAATCCTACCACAAGCCAAGGAGGACTTCATGACTTAGCAAGCTTTTGGGTTTGATGTAAGCTAAATGTAAAATCTGATATCCTGTCATACTGAGGACATAAGACTATGTGATTTAGACAACCTTTTTGAGCTTAATTCCATAAATTTAAGTTCTCTCTCAAGGAACAGCTTTGATTTTTAAAGAGAAGCACTAATAATGTTAGAATGCCACAATGCTAAAAGCAGCATCTTGCCCAGCCTGTCAAAGACTATACTGCAGAGGACAAAGAACAGCTTTGTGAATAGATGCCTTGGAAGTACAGGATTGCACTTGATAGTGGTATGAAAGAAAATTACACTGAAAAATGCCTTATCTGTCTGAAATAAAGAGGATTCTTTATCCAAATTTAAAATATGTCTGTATATTACTTTCCAAGAGCCAAAACAACATGCCAGAAGATTCAGCTCACAACAATAACAGCCTAGAAAATGTTTAGATGGCCCCATATGGCAGGATTGAAGGGGGAATAATATTTCATATTTTAGCAAAAAAAAAAAAGAAAACCTTCCTGGTTGACATATTTGATTTTGTCGAGAAGCTTTGAAAGTGTAAATGAGCCACCTACAAATTCAGACTTCCAAACCTTTGAATTCAAAAAGTGACTTAGAAGTGAGCTTCTTATGAAGGAATTTTCAGAAGTGTAGAGATGGGACAGCAAGGAACTCAGCAATTTATGAGAAAAATACTAAGATAAAAGGGAAAAATCTTCAAGGAGAGAAAAAAATAAAAGCAGAGAAAATGACAGCAATTCAACATGAAGAATTAGGCTATACAAAAGGGCCTATACCTCCCCCATTTGAGAGGCAAGTCTTGGATTAGCAGACTCTCTTCATTGGATGTGGAGAGTGTATTAATACTCAGCCTCCTAGCCAACTAATCTTAGCTATCTAGCTCTCTCTTGTTGAACCACCAATAAGCAATTGCTGCAGATCCTCTTTGTGGCTGGAAAAGGATCCCAAATTGATTCAAAGTGAGTAGAAAGAGCACTCTCAGCAGTCACCTGCTATAACTTATTTTCTCATAAGCAAAGTTAACTCAGCACTATTTAAAAAAAGTATGAGATAACAAAGCCATATTGTCCACATCCTATTTTTTCAGGTGTTGGGAAATAATCTGAGAAGTCAGTAGCACACTGGCACTACCTTATCCTCCTACAGTAGTCAGGCTTCGAAAATTGATTGATTAGCTCTTATTGGTCTGTTCAGAGAGTGCTGAAAAATGTTAGTGCATTACTTTCTAGATAAGATTCCACTTTCTGAAATTTAAACAGAATCATGTCTTTTGCTGAAGGTCTGACTTCAGCACCGAAGCTCCATGTAGTAAACAGAGATTAGATGTATTTATTGTTTCCCACAAGCTCTAGATTTGGGTTTCAACTAAACTTGTAATTTTAAAATTTACTTTCTGAAGTTCTTAAGTCCCAAGTCTACAAACACATGGTATAAAGATACTTATCAGCCTTCGTAATCCACTCCAAGACCATGCACACTGTAGTTTAGGATTTTGGATGTATGAAATTACTGACATGTGCAGACTGGCTTACTGGAGCTTTGATGAAGAGCTGTATGAGGTCACCGGGGCTGTTCAGCCTGGAGAAGAGGAGACTGAGGGGAGACCTCATTTTACAACTTCCTCAGGAGAGGGCATGGAGGGGCAGGCACTGATCTCTTCTCTGTGGTTCCCAGTGACAGGACCCGAGGGAATGGCCTGAAGTTGTGTCAGGGGAAGTTTAGGCTGGGTATTAGAAAAAGGTTCTTCCCTCAGAGAGTGGTTGGACACTGGAACAGGCTCCACAGTGACGTTGCTGGTCACAGCACCAATCTGACAGCATTCAAGAAGCATTTGGACACATGGTTGACTCTTGCAGATGGTCCTGGGCAGGGTTGGGAGCTGGACTCAAGGATACTTGTGGGTCCCTTCCAACTTGATATATTCTGTGATTCTTTCAGACACAGAACAACTGATAAGTTTTGCTAATTTCAAGGACAAGCTATCAACACTAAGACAAAAATATATATATAGTACACATTAAAATGCACATAGATAAAAATGTCTTGAGTAGTATTAAAAGTTTTCTTACTTCAAATTATAAAACCATGAAGTTAAAATTAACAAACAAACAAACAAAAAACCCAAGTCAACCCTCTTTATTTCATAGAAATCTTAAATATTTATTACAAATTGGTAAGACTGAATCACTTGGGGAATCAATAATTAATTAGTAGAAATGTTTCAGCTATCTTATAAATATCAAAGGCTTTTAATAATTACTTTACAAATCCAGATCAGGAGAAATCATGAAGGCTTTAAACATTGTGGGAGGTGAAACAAGCTAAGAAGTTGAGAACTATAAAAATTATCAAAAATGAATACTTTTTCATCTTATGCTGTAGCCTTGTTACAGTGTAGATTAATACTTAAAAGCATGATCCAGCATGGATCTTTTGATGCTCACTGCAATTAACAACAAAGCTTTTCCCAGATTTAATGATCCAGAACCAGACACATAGAAATGTCACAGTATCGATCACATACAGTATGATATTCATATACAGTATCGTATTCGAGTAGGAATAATAGCACTTCAAAGCCAGGAAGCAATTAGTTGCCATAAGAAAGTAAACTTGCTTTTGAGCCTTACAAGAAAACACTTTAATGATTTCCAAAGTACTATTTTATGTGAACAAATTAATAAAACCCTGGAGAACTAAGTTCAATGCTAAAAAACAAATTCCCCCCACTCCATCCCAGGAAACTGAAAAAAAATCCACAATAAACCACACTATGTGTTCTTAAAGAAAACCCCACTGTTTCAGAGTCAATGTTGGCCACTTCTAAATATGACAAAAAAAGGCATAAAAAAGGCATTTAAATTAGGCAGTATTACTGATTCCCTAGTTCTGACAGCTGTCCTGCAAGCGCAGTATATCTATGAAGACTGTTTTTTTAAACTCTATGCAAAAATAGGAGTCTTCCTTTTAATTCAACTACTATATAAATGCTGTGAAATTTTCTGCTGCCATTCTTAATATATGTTTACACAATTAAAAACAAAAATCCCCAAACACTGGAGTAGAAAATCTTCTCCAAACTTAAATTGTTTTATTAAAAACTCAAACTGAGCAATCTTTAATGTCTCAAACCATTCATTCCGTGTTTCCAAGAAAAATAAACAGGTACAGCCCCATTACTCTCTCATTTGCAGAAGACAGAGAATAAATTGCAAATAATCAGTTCATTGTCAAGTAGGTGATTTCTTGTATAGTATAGATATGAAAAAATTCTTTGAAGCTGTAATGGCAGGAATGGATAACAGACTGATTTGCACCAGAACCAGGTGACAAACAGATCCTGAAGAACCAAAGTCATTATCATCAACTATCCTTCAGAATACATTAAAATCCTATGCTCCCTCACAAGTCAGACAAAACACAAGGATATAACTTTCCTGGTGGTTTTGTGATATTTGCTTTTTTTCAGATATCCACCAGCATAAGCTATGAGATTTCTGAAAAGACAAATATTCCTCAGATAAATCATACATGTTAGTAAGTTCAGCACCAAGTTCACCTGTCATCTGTGCAAACTTAGTAAACCTGAAACATCAGACATACTCAGCATGCAATAAAGAATTTCTCAGAAACTGTGTAGTGTATCTATCCCAACATATAAACACCTCCAGTCAGTTGTGAAGAGGATTAAAATATCTGGGGGAACAGAAAGGGGCTGTAACAAGTAACAAGTGCAGAGAGGTGCAGAGATAAAGAAGTCTGGGCATTTATTCTAACCTGGACAATTCAGTCTATTTGTCACTTAATTCAGTTGCCAAAATCTTCATTATTATCATAACATATCTCGCTAAAAAAGCATGCAATTATATATCACTTCTTCTCTTTCAAGAGGAGAAGGCAAAATAATTTTTCTATACCACCTCAGTAGTTTCAATTTGCACCTAATATTTGAGGTTTATCTACATTTCTTCATGCAAAATTTGTAAGGTGTTAATAAATGGATATATAATTTAGACTTCATGCTGTAGTCTGCCATGTTTAGTTAAGAAGTGAATGCAATTAACTATAGTATCTGGCATAGATTCATCCTGTGTATTTATTAGGAGGAAGAAGAAGAGAAAATAGAGCTAAACTAAAGTGGCTGGATAAAAACAAAAATCAATCCTGGTCATATTACAGCAGTAGTACAGGATGGCTCTAACTGATTATTCAGGAAAGCTGCAGTCTGTGGCTTACCCTAATTCGCCATCAATACTGATGGAGAAAAGAGCACACTGAGAGGTTCACTGCATCGATACATTTAAGAGGCAGCATTTGCCAGTGGAGTTCCTGCTGGTGTACCCCCACAGCTACAATTTCTTGATAAGAAAAGGTCACTCTTGTTGTAGATCTATGTCCTGGTTCACAAGAAAACAAGTGTTGTCCCTGCATAGTACAGTGTGAACTGAATCCTTTGAGATGTCTCTATTTCACCTAAGAGGATGTATTATGTTGATGACCTATTCACTAGGTGGTTTTTGTTCTCTTCACTCTGTCCAATTCCCACTTCTATTTTCTTTCCATCTGTATTTTTGCAACAGGTCAAACACAAGCATTCTAATTTTTTATTTCCCCATAACTCGCTAAAGGTAACACTTTTATTTCCAGCACATTCCTTTGCTGACCGTGGATACCATGCAATGAAAATTCAAGTCTTAATCTTCTTAAACTCTCAAGCTGACATTATATAATGGCATCCAGCTCATGAGTGATTCATTCATAGAGCTGAGGCTGGCTGGACAAAAGGTAATATAATTGTAATGATTGCCTGTGAGACCTCAAGAGGCAGAACCTCACAAGACCTGAGATTTTAAGCTCATAGAAGATACAGCTGAATCTCACAGGAGATCAGGCAATGCCAGAAAGGATTTGCCAGAAAAGAAATGTCCTGATTGTTGTTGAACAGTTTTCTTTTGGCAAAATGAAGATTATTTCTCATTTATTAAGTTCTGAGGTGATGGTGACAGCAGAAATTTACCAAAAGTTGGGTACAATACTGCTTTCTCTACTTCAGTAGAGTATCAAGGGCAGAGGATAGTGAGAAAGAGTAGAACTTCGACCACTACTTAGCATCTCAAATTAAGTGATTATAATAGCAGACTTTTTTTGCATTCAATGATCACAAGTCATAAATAAATTGTTATATTCTGTTTTTTCTATTTATTCTCTTTCATTTTGTAGCTACTCTCTATGATTTATTTTAGCTTTTAATCTTTCAGAAAGAAATGAGCTCCCAAAAGAAATGGACACATATATTTTTGGATTTTTGCTACCATTTTGTGTAAAATACTGTTTTGACTGCCAAGAAACTTGTAGAACAAGGGAAGAACAAGAATCTGACAAAATATCAAAGTTCCTATAAACGTTGTGAAAAAATAGGCAAGCAACTAGAAGGGAAAAAAAACCCAAACTCCTTTGTCCAATTCTGTCTCTTGTTCCCAAGTCTTAATAAGTACTTATTATTTTCAGAGATCTCACAGAGCTCCTCAATCTCAGAATGCATTTCCAGGAAAAGCTCTTTAAAACCTCAAGTTGATCGAAAAGCTGAATACAAAAGGCAATCCACAGTACCAAGAAAGAGAAGATATTTCCAGCTTCTGTAATAGGTACAGAAGCTCTGCTGCTCTCCAAACATTTCATGACTGACCAGATTCCTATCCTATGCTCCTGAGGACTTTTCCCCAACATATTTTCACTGCATCTACATGACGTCTCATACGCCTGTTCTTGCTTGGCATATGTATAAAGCAGATATTGCCAGAGGGTCAGGCAGTACATAACTCATTATGATTTATCTTGTGGATTTTCCTCTCAAAGTGAGTCTTCTTCAGCTATTTTGATTCCAGCATTTCCCAAATTGCTTCTGTGCTTCATGCTTCATCTCTACCTGGCCAACACCTGGCACTTCAGTTATTTTGGTTACACTTTAATTAATAGGACTACATTGTGTTTTGGCTTCAGAAATGAGGCTGAATTTTCATCTCTTCTCACTCCTCATAGTTTGTGGGAGGTCACACTGAGATGTCTCTTCTTTCCCATCAGCCCAAACAGCCCTGTAGTGCACATCCACAGGACCATCTCTGATTGTGCCTCAGAGAGTGACTGTTGGTTGCTGAAGCCTTTTGCCCTACCTTGAGTTTTCTCGTTGTCTAATTTACAGTTCACACTGTAAAGAAAACTCTTAAGACCTGGACAAAAACAGGTGTCCTCCCTGATGACCTGAGAGTGGAACAGGTGTTCTACAATTCTAAGGGAAATTCCTGGGGCCAGGTGAGAGAGGAGAAAGCAGAGAGATAAGTGTCCCCTTACAGGGAAGTGACCATTTGCCATACCAGATTCACATTTCTACAGTTAAATTCCATTAGATAGAGAAAACTTTATGCAAGATTAGGAAGTTTTGTGCATTTACCCCCAACACAGCAGAGAAGCTGAGAAGGATGCTGCCAGTTCATGTGTCATTAACAAGCTTATTTTTTTAAACTCTACTAAGGTACACCTCAAGAATACTGTCTGTATGCCCTGGATTAGCCATGTTGCTGTCAATAACTTAATCAGAAGAGTGAAGTTTGCACAAGAGTAATAGAGAAGTTAATTTGATGCCTTCTTGTTTTTGAATATTGGTCATTCCTTGGGAAAATAAAATAAAAACAAAAAAATATTCATATTTCTGGAGGCCTGGCTGACATTTTAGTGCCAGCAGCATGTAAGACAGATGGTGGAGGGGTGGGGGGCTGGAGGGGGGGAATGGGGGGGCTGGGTTCATTTTTTAAATGGCTTGACCATTATTGTTAGATTATTCAGTGGTGACAGTTATACTGTATTTACATCCTTTTTGCAAAAATAACCAGCAGAATGTGTAACCTGGAGGAAGAGCCTCTTGTGACACTTGCTTTTAATTATCCTTATAGAGCATGACTGGGCAAGTTATGACATGCAGGCTCTCTCCTGGACAGTAGTTCTCCAGGAATTGATGGTTAAATTGAAAATATATCTTGTGTTACTATTGAGTTATAAATATATGCAAAGAATCATTTCTAGTTGAAAGCTTTAGTAGCTGACAAATTTCTTTTATGAGCAAGCACCGGCAAGAAGTATTGAACAGGGTACCTGAGAGAAAACAGGTGCTTAATCTGCCAGAAAAAAATAATCTATTTTAATCTTTGTTATTTGTTTTACAAATAGCAAAACGTTACACTACAAAAGCCCAAGAGGGGTAAACTGATGTCTTAGCAGTTGCCTACTAAAGGTAGAAAATCTTCATCCATGAATCTAGATAATTTATTCATTAAATATCTTTCCAAACTAACCATTCTAATATTAAACTTTCTCTTCATTTTGGTAGAAAAACAAAATTTAAAAATCTACATGTTACCATACATTTTGAATTTTTTTTCCTGTATGTCATTTGCTTTTTGTATTTGCCTGTACCAGAGAGCCTGTGTTGGTTGTTCAGTGTGCTCAGGTCCCCAGCATGGTGTGGTCAATTCACAGGATAGTATGCAGAGAGGAACACCAATTAAAAGCACATATTAAAGAATAAAAAATTCCTAAAACATTGAGTATTTTGACAACAGCCATAAGGATAATTTTCAGGAAGCCTTCAATTCTCTTAAAAGTAGAATATTTAAGCAAAGGCCACAGACAATTTTATAGTACTGAGATTGGCAACTTAAATTAAGGCAGTTATCCTGACAATTCTCATCCTAAATCGTAGTGTTCACTAGCTATGTATCTTATGATTTTTAGGGTAATACTAATATTATTTCCTGTAATAATTTCTTCATATGTCATAATCTTCAGTAAAACCTAGGCTTCTGAGGCACAATTTTTTGAGAGAACTAAGGATGTGACACCTTCTGCTTAGTATTTTCTCCTCTGATAACCTGCAGATGGAATGAGTAATTGTGAGAGCAAGAGGAGAGGGATCACACTGATGATAAAAAGGACAGGTCTCTGTGGGGAAGGCATTCTTTCCATGCCTGTGCTGGACAGCAGCTGGTGCAGTGTGCTGGCAGAGTCCCAGACCAAATTTCAAGCTGTGCACCTTGGGGGAAAGCCTGATTGCAACACCACTGCCTGCCTGCCTTGCAGGGCTCAAAAAGAAAAGTTAGTGACAGAAATTGGGAAGAATAATTTGACCTTCTAATGCACCTTACAAGACTCTAAATTATCTGCTCTTGCAGAGGGGAATAAAGGACTTGGATATTTCTGTGAACCAGTCAATAACAGTCTCTGCTCAATACATGGCATTGATCAAAAGAATGAATGTTAGGATGCAACCAGAGTGATGTTAAAAACGGTATTGAAAGTGTACACCATTGATAAAAATCAATGAGAGAGCTTCCTCTTAACCACTGTTCAGTGCTGACCACTTCATCAAAAAGGGATGTGGCAAACAGTTTACAAACAAACAACAAAAATGAAGAGATGCTTGGGTAAACATTGATTATGTAGTGAATTAAATGACTGGGGCAGTTCAGCTTTGAGAGGTACTATTTAGGGTGCCATGAATAACACATTCACCAAATTGAACTTATGGAGAGCTGGGAATTTTCTAAAAACCTGGTTCCAGCAGAAAATATGAATTTGTCAAAGCAGAAGTATTCTGTCAGAATGTACCATTAAAAAAAAAAAAAAAAAAAAAAATTTCAAAAGAACAACAGCCAAGGTTAGTCCTTGTCAAGGACTTTTCTCCCTTTAGAAAACTGAGTTGTTTCCTCCAAGTGGGCTATTTGGGATCCCAACTTTCTGTGGCAGATGTGTGTCACAGCCCTCCTCAGACACAGAGCAAGTGATAATTTAGCTTCAAGACTCCAAGGCAAAGCATCTCTAGGGACAACTGAGAATTTCAAACACAACATTTCCAGTTCTTTGGAGGCTTAGGTGCAATAACACTGGGCTTGTAGACAGGCAGAGAATCCTACCTCTCCCCAAGTTTAATTGCTCTGGATTTCACAAGTATGAGTTGACCTCACAATATCCTTCATTTTTTATTTAGTGTGCTCCTCTTAATAAAGAAAATCAGAAGGCACACACAGACTATAATCCAAGGGGAACCTTGGCACTGGGGCACTGGACCACCATCCTGAACGGTCACTTCTGAAAAGGATTTCATTTGAAGAATGACAAAGTCATGGGGCTAATTTTTTGGCAGAAGGCCTCCACTGTGCCTTTACTCATCCAGAGGTCTTCCTGTATTCATTGCAGGTCATCCCATGTCCTTAGGACAATGTTGACCCACAAGTTGGACATTGTATCACATACTAGACATGATCAACCAGGTGGGATACCCTGTCACAGGAAAAAAATAGGTTCAAAAGTCAGGACTTCTACCTCATGAAGCTGTGCTGGCTGTGACTGATGACTGTGTTGTCCTCCAGGTGTTTTTTCAATACTTCCCAGAATAATATTTTCCATGGCTTTACCAGGCACTGAAATGAGACTAAAGGACCTGTCATTCCTGAGGTCCTTCTTCCTGCCCTCTTGAAAATCAGGACAACATTCTCCAGCTTCCTGTCAGCTGGGACCTCTCTGAATTTCCAAGACTGCTCAAAAATCATTAATCCTCCAGCTCAGGGCACTGAGACTCCCTTGGTCCATCATCCATGTTGAAGACAGAAGCAAAGAATGAATTAAACACCTCTGTCTTGACCCTGTCCCTGTTTGTAAGACAACACAACCATCCTCATTCTCTAATGAGACTATGTTAGTTTCACACTGCCTTTTGCCACTAATATATTTGAAAAATAAACCTCTTTTTATTGTCCCCCATGGTTCTGTCCAGCTCCATCTTCAACTGAACTTTGGCTAAACAATTTTTTTCCCCACAGTGGTATGTAGCATCTCTGTATTCTTCCCATGTCACTTGACCTGTCTTCCCATGAATGTAACCCTTCTTTTATTTCCAAATGAAATCTCTGTTCATCCAAGCTGCCTTTTCGCCTCATCTGCTTGACTTATGACACTTGGGAATTGCCTGCTCCTGTGTCCTTAAGAGGTGATATTCAATAAGTGAGGAACACTGATGGATCCCAGCACCTGCAAAAACATTTTCCCAGGGGATTTCACTCACTAATTCTCTAAGCAGCCTGAAGTCAGTTCTCCTCATGTCCAAGTCCAGGGTTGAAGTTTTGCTGTCAATTTAACATTTTATCACTTTGTGGTTGCTGTGGAAAAGAGAGCTGCCAATCTCCCCTCCATTTATGAGATCCATTCTGTTGACAAGCAGTAGATGAAGAAAAGCATCTTTCTGAGTCAGCTCCCTTAGGAGCTGTTCCATAAAGTTGTCATCCAGGTATTTTAGGAATCTTCTGGCCCAGGATGTGCTCTCAGCTAATTTCTGGCAAGTTAAATTCCTCCATAAGGATGAGGATAGTTGCCTTGGAAGTGCCCCTTAGTTCCTTAAAGAATAACTTGTCAGTGTCATTGTCCTGGTTGGGAAGTCTATAGGCACAGTGACATCTGCATTATTTGTTTGCCCTTGACTCTTACCCAGAGGATCTCAACTGTGCCATTGCCAGCTGTGAGCTCAATACATTCTATCCCATCTACTATGTACAAGACCACCCTCTGTCTCTTCTGCCCTGCCTAACCCTCTTGAAGAGCCTTTAAACATCCAACAGAGCACTTCAGTCAAAGGACTCATCCCTCCAGGTTTCAATTATGCCAATAATATCAAATCTCTAGGACTGGGCCAAAACATCCTGTTTTCTTTCTTCATGCTATGTGCATTATTGTAGAAATGCAGCATGTGTGGTACATTGTAGCCAACACCTCCTGAAGTAGATCAAGGGAGCCCATTAGAAGTGGTTTCCTCAAGCTCCTCCAGTTTTGACACACCAACCCATTGTTCATCACTGGGAAGCCTGGTTTTCTCTCTCTCACTCCCAAGATAGTTTAAAGCTCTATCAACCAACTCCAGTGGCTCCTGTGTACACTTTAAAAAATATATATATACATACATACATACATACATATACATATATATACACATACATACATATATTTACGCACACAGTCAGGAAGCAGTCGTTTCAGGTCATTAGCTCTTTGCTACCAGCTGCTGGGAGTTCACACAGGTTTTCTCAAGACCAGTTCTGTTGAGGCACACATCTCAAATTCTTCAGAGAAGCATGATTTGATCTGGTCAGCAAAAACCTATTTCCATTATGTGATCTAAGAAGTGGCTACTAGTCTATTAAAATAAATATTAGGCACTGCTATTCCTTGACTTTTAAATAAAGATAGTGTGTAACATGCTAGGGATTTTTAAATAATGGCTTAAAAAGTTTTTTTTAGCAAACTAAATGTTGGACCAGTCATACTAGAATAAGGGGAGGAGAGTCTGCTGTGAAACCCTGAAGTGTGTCACTCTAAAATAGTGCAGAGCAGTCTAGGGCAAATAAAGCAATAGTAAATCAAAAGAGTTTGTCTATTGTGACTACTTATTCTACAGCAACCTCTGTTCAAGCCATGCTGGTAGTTTTTCCAGTGCCTTAAATCAAGCAGCAGGTAGCTGTGGCCTGAAGTTAAGAAATGCTAAACATCTGCCACTTTCCAGACTTGAAACATTGTATCTGCCTTACCTGAAGGATATTTTACTGTTAGTGTACCAGGAATCTCTACTGCTACTGTCATGTGGCATTTTCACTATGAAATACATCATTGACATTTCATAAAATGTTAAACAATTACCTCTCCCAAGGATCCAGTTTTAAGTAATTTACAAAATATTTTAATTATAATATATTTCAGTTCCTTATATTGAACACAAAAATACAGCAGCACACAATTCAGCTTTAATTTTTAATAGACTCAAGACTTTCCTTGACAGCTGACAGTATCAGTGAGTAATTCAGAAGTCCATTCATCCAAACTGTACTGGCACTACTCTTGCTGATATGTGTTTTGGCCTATGAGAAAGACCTATAGATGTAAACACAATGGAATAAAACTAATAATCCCTCAAAACAAATATTTAATTTCTGAGTGTTAATGGTCTGGTACTTATGACCACAAACTATTTAAGACTTCTGTCTTCCCTTCATCATCAGGTACTCCCAGTGCCAAACAGAACGAAAGTTTTGATTGCCACTGGACACATGAAAAAGCTGGTGCAAATCACATTTTATATAACTTGCAACCCATTGTTGCATTTCCATTATTGTTCCTTCTACAATTCTCCACTATATTTGTCCAGTTTTCAAATTTTTCATTTGCCCCATTTCACATCCTCATCTATCTCCAAATGCAATATCAATTTGGCAGGCTGCAATGCATATCACAATGAAAATCTTGGAAGACACTGCTGTGATCAATCAAGATAGACTTGAATCTAAGAATATGAGTAACTGTGTGGAAGTCATAGAGATTACTGCGTGGTATGTATTCAGTGAGGTACTATTGGACATTGTCCAATAGTCCTGAAGATTGTCCTGGGGGGCAGAATGAGTTGTGAAGATGTAAGAAGCACATTCTATGCTTAGATTGGAAAACCATTAATAAACCTTGGACTCCGTAATCTTGGTAGTCTTTTAGAACCTTTATGATTCTATGGTCATGGATAAACAGCAACAAGGATACCAGTCTCTGAAGACATTACTTTTGCCCAGGGAAAACAAAAAGTACTGTAAAACTCATAAAAGTGTCTTTTGTGTATGTTCTTAAACAAACTAAGGAGTTTTAGACGTCACCTTCTCAAATGGCCCTTTCAATTTAATATCTAGTCTTGCCTAATAGCCTTCTCCTTAGGAAGTAAAAAGGAAAGATGGAGCCGGATTTTCAGCATAATAGTCGTGCTTTCAGGTGCCTCAAATCTTACATATCACAGTAGCGTGTTTCTACCATTATCTCCACTCATAAAATACCCCAAATATGGAAAGCAAAGGCATTTAAAACATCTAAAATGCTTCCAGACTCGAAAGATTAAAGGAGACTCTCAGTCTGGGAACATCTCTTTTCAAAGACTTCTCAGTTTCCCTGCGAAGCTTGTGGTGAGAACTGTCCCGAACAGGAGATAACAGAAAACACCTTTTGGAAAGTGCGTAGAATAAAGAGAGAAGTAGGGTTATATCACCACTCTCTTTTATGAGGAAAAAAGCCCGCTATTTAGCGATTTTAAATGTAGCTGTAGTAGTTCTCCCCGGAGCTGGCCATAAGGAGACTATCGTGTCCTTTTCTCTGTGTAAATCCTTTGCAGAGCAGGCGGAGAGGCTCCGGCTCCGGAGGGAGAGAGGGTCCGGCCGGGCGGCGTTCAAACCATTCCTGCGGCTGCACCGCCCCCCGGCGGCTCCGGCACAGCCAAAGAACACACAGACCCGGCGGCGGTTCTAATAAATTCGTATATTTACATGATGTACTGCTGTACAAGTGAGCTTTTATGAGAAAATATCTTTATTAGGGGAAAACTGTCAAAATCCTTCTTTTTAAACAAGGTCTACCATTCCCAGGGACATTTTACTCCATTTTTATTTTACAACGACCAATGTTTTTCTTGTTCAGGTGCTAACTTGAGATGGACTTTCCTACCCTAATTAATTAACAGAACATTTAAAATATCAGTGCTTCTGAGATGCTGGGAGTTAGGTTTATTAAGGAATGCAGGATCTCTGGAAGCCTTACAAACTTTTGTCAAAATACAGGCGGTAGCACAGTTATTCTATAACTAAGGAACATGATTCACCCAGATTAGATGTCTGATGTGCTATTAGAAGTACCATCTGGAAAAACATTAGCGTATTTTAACACATCTAAGGTGAAAGTAACAAATCACTTATTTCCCCTGGGCCTTCTAATTCAGCAGCAGATTATGGCCACGCATGCTTAATACCAGGGCAAGTTCAACTCTGCTTCTGATCTTTAGTTCATTATCTCAGAGCTTATTTTCAACTACTATAAGTAAATCAGTGAGGGGTTCTGTCATGCAGTGATTATGTGAAAGTACAGAAATGCAATCAATCTTTAGGGCCTCACTGCATGAAATGCTGAATATTCTCAGTTTCCTTTGGCTTCCCTCTGGTGCATTAATAACAAAGAAAACCAGGCAAGATTAAAAAGTATAACAGGGAATGTGTCTCTGATCTGGAAAACAGACAGGTATTTTTATTATTTTAGAGAATCTTAGTGTCTTTGAAGCTGTGAAAGGGAAATCTTATTTAAGGACTTGATCACACAAAGAACTTAATATTCTTCTGATTTTTGTCAAGAGCGGCTAAACCCTCAGAGGAACAGTAAATATCTTGTTGAGCCATATATTTAATGTGCAATGCTGAGGTATTTTTTGGTATCCGTGAATTCCTGGGTTGAGAAAGTGATGACTAAAAGAACAGTATTTATAATTTCTCTACAGGAAGCTCCAATGAAAAGAAGGCTGTGATTCCACAAAAACTGAGGATCATCCCAGTATTACCCTCATGGCCACATCCTTTTCTTCCTGCATTTCCCTGTCTTTCCCTTGGGAAGAGCCTGACACTTAGCCCAACCACCTGCTGGGATATTCGCATATTAAGATGCTAGAAAATGTTTTTCTTTTGGCTTTGGCTTGTTGGGTTGCTTTTTCAGGGTGGGGAGGTGGGTCAAATTGTATCAGGAGATGCCTTGTTCTTTATGATACCAGTCAAAAAGGTGCCCAGATTCTTTAAAGGACCTCTTAAGAGCCTGATTTTTTGAGACCACACTAAAAAGAAAAGGAAGATTGTAGAGTTAACCATATGACCCTTAATTGCTGAAAGCCCCAAGCTGAATGGGCCTCTGACCACAGCCCATCAGACCCTGAAGATTCCATCCATGGGAAATTACCCCATTTTGGTCACTGGAATCCTTACAGGATTTTCCCAAAGAAGCCAATTCTATTCCTCATTTCTACAGTCAAACAGAAAGGATTGCCCACCTGAGAACTTGCTGTACTGCTAAATAAAGGTGAGGCCCGGCAGGGTGTGTAATCCCCTGTACCAACCAAAGGCTGCTGATTTCCTCCTGTGGTAAGGAATCTGTGTGGCACAAGCTGGCAGGCAGCACATGCAGCACAGCACAGCCTGCACTTCTACATCCCTATAGTAACAATATTAACCACTTGCACAAATTAAATATTGAAATCCTTGTTAATGGAACGCTAAAATCAGACCAGCATAACAACATTTACTCATGCCCATTTATGGTCTTATCAAATTTAATACTCTAAATCATGGCGACATTGGACAAATAGCAAATTTATATTTCTTTTATGTGAAAAAAAAAGGAATTAAAAGCTTTTATAGAGATATTTAAAAATAACTTGATACAACAACCCTCTGAATTGAGATTTTAAATTGCCTCAGGCAGACAACATGTGAAATATGGCTGCAAGGCATCGTGTGCTACAATTTGAAACACCGAGTTTAATTAGAAATGGAGGGAACATTTCCAACACACCTAGTCTCTGATTTTAAAAAGATGTTTCTTGTTTGGTACATTTTTACTTAGCTAAACCAAATCCTCTAAGCTTTTCTATTGTCTCAGTTAAGAAAAGTGATGCATAACTGCATACAGGTCTATAATCAGTACAGCATGTTCTAACTTAAATGATTAAAAATTAAATTTCAAAATAAAAATTGCACCACTATTGAGATAGTCAAGTAGGGCAGAGAAACACATGACTGTATTTCTCATAGAATAGAATTATTTCAGCTAGAAGTACCCTGGAAGGTATCTGTTCCAGCCTCATGTTATAAGCAGTCACAGAAGAAAAGGCTCCAAAGTGGTAAAATGCTTCATTCTCACAGTTTCAGGTGCCACTGAGATAACTACTAGATCCTAGTGTTACTGAAAGAAGTTTGAAGGGCTCTCTTCAGAAACTGATTATGTTCTAAGAATGACCAAAAGTCAGATAAATGCAAAAAAATTGAAAAAAAAATCTGAGAAAAAGTATGAAGTCATGTATATGTAATACTTCGGTATGAGGTTTGTTTCCCCAGAAAGCAATACTAAAGTATCCTTCTTATCAGTCTTCCTCTCAGTCTTTATACAACTTTATATGAAGATATTTTAGTTTGAAATGCATGCAAATACATATCTCAGTTAATTCTGAGAGTTTTCTTGTGAATTCCATTTAGTTCATAGCACAGTTCTGCTGTTCTGATAAAATTGCAAAATCTCAAGATCAAATTCAGACTGAGTCGCCAAACATCTGGCAAGACAGCTAAAACATCTAAGAATCTGGGTTTTGCACCAGCAAACCACATTCTAGAATGCATTACACTAATGCTGTTTACATTAAAAGACCTCTGAAACTGCTAAATATAACTAATAGTATTTATTCGTATTAGGAATTATGTCTTAAACATTTACCAAATAAAATAGGGGAAGACTCTGCTTTGGGATTTTTTTCTCTAAGAACTGGTACTATCAGTCTATGGTGTAGAGCTGTAATCTGTAAAAATAACTTCAAATGGCAAATTTTTATAGTAGATTAAACTTAGTGAATATAGATCTTTATATGTCACCATGCAGAGCTTATTTTTAAGAATTTTAAACCAGTTTTGAAACACTCTAGTGTGCTTCCTTCCTGCACCTTCTTTTTGGAATTTGCAGTTTCTTCATCCTTGGATATTTCAGTTGATAATTTCCTTATTTCCCTTTAGGTGTTTCTTTTTCTCCTTTTTTATTTGCTTCCATGTCTTTACTCTGCTGTCAAAACACAAAATTCTGAGCATAATTTCTTAGAGTAAAACTACATGCTCCTTCAAAAACATTTTAAGAAATAAAATTTCAACGTGAGACAGAGGTTCTAATCTCAGTTTTCAAAGCAGCTGTAAAATGTATGAATGGTCGTTAAGGTGTCTTGTATACATTTTGTAGCCTGATTCCTTTCATGGATTCAGACCCCAGCTGGTTATGGTTCAGCCATTGCTGAAGCTTCACAAACAATCCAGCAGAGAAACAAATAGATCAAACTCATATGGTCTCTACTGTGTTTGTCTGGTGCTAGAATCCAAAACCTGCCTTTTGTAGCACTTTATTTTAAAGTACACAGTTTGCTTTCATGTAAGTATTATTGCTAAAAAGATAGAAATTAGTTAGTTATTCAGACAAAGGTTCATGACTGAAAACAAATAAAACTATTAACTACTCCTTCAGCTACTCAGCATTGTTTAGTATCTTGCAGGTTTTGAATGAGGAAGTTTTACAAGCACTTTGACATTTTCTCAGTGTGCAGAGACGTGACAATTCTCCTAAAAAGGCTTAATTGCTGCCATTTCTATCAGTTACCTGAGTGGTTATTTTAAATTTAGGGAATTGTTTTGCATGTGGATTTCTCTTCCTCCGAGCTTGTGAATTAGAAGATCCTGAAGTATATTTGCCTGTAGGAAAAACATACACATTGTTTCCTAATTTAAGTCACAATTTCAGGAACGACTCCCTTAGTCTGATATGTGACTTAAACATTACATTGGCTGAAGTTTCAATGAATGCATCAGATTCATTGAAACAGACAGACATCACCTCTGAAACATAAGCTAGTCTAGGCAGACTCTCTCTAGAACTTTAAAGATAATTTGCTGTATTGCAACATTTTCATGAGGCTCATATGATGTTCCAAGTGAGAAGATTCTGCTATGGACATCCTTGGTTTTATCAAAGGGAATGTTCCTGGGCTGAAGACCTCCCCAAAGACATCAGTAGCTTCTGTCTTATCCCTGCTTGTGAAAGCTATTTAAAAAGCTATATTATGTTTTTGTGCTAGACACTTGATTGTGCCTCAGAATATGCTGCCTAATCACAAACCATTTTCTAAAACAAAATTATAGAAAATGAATATTAATATTATTATTAATAATATTATTTTTTTAATTCCATCTTAATGTGATTAATTAAAATTATTAATTTTGTAATAATGTTACAATTTTCACTTTATACACAATGTGTAAATATTACCATAGTTTTCTGTTTGTGTCCAAAATCTCCTATTGGTATCATACTGATTCTTTTGTTTGGAGCCTTTCTGACCATAGGACTCAGGTGCTGCTGGAAAGAAAGGCAGCAAAAATGTTAATGATTGTTCTTATGACAAAGATGCTGATTCACGTTTTTTTTCGAAAATGTTCTATCTTTTTTTAACCAGGAAATTTAACAAAATGCATTTTTCACATAAAGAACATGCTCTCTATAATCCCTACACCACCTTGCTCACATTTAACGAAAGCAAATATTCAAAGAAAAAAGAAAAAAGGCGCAACTATTTGACCTCAAGACAAAGCACAATGTTGGAATTTGTTTCACTTTACTTTATTCACCTTAAAGTAGGCATTACTCTGTCTGAAGGAGGACTCTGTTATTAGAAATTAAGACAGGGAGGCACCTCAAAATGGAGAACCCATTTTGAAATGAACCCAGCTTAAGATAGATGACTGAAACTGGCAAGATGAAATCACTTTTTTGATTTCTGTTTATTTAAATTATGTACCACGAAATCTGTTGACAAAGTGACAAATTAGAAAACAAATGATCCAGAGAAATCATGGACACAGAAACTGAAAATTCAAATAAAGCCCAAATGATTGGATGAGGCTATATATACTAGCAAGGTAAAAATAAAGCGAAAGGTGTCATAAATTTGAAGCATATTGCCAGAAAGTTGCAAGACTCAGAATCCCACCTGTAGGTTTCTTGTCAAATTTGTAATGACATAGCATGAACCATCAAGAAGACAGTAGAGTAAGATGAAGGAAAGTACCATCCTTTATGAACAGCAGAAAGAATAGATTCAGTCCTCTGTCCAACATAATTGATGTGAAAAGACAATACTAATGTTAAACACAAAGATTTATACTACATTTAAATTGATAACAGAAGAGTAAGACCCAAACCCTTGTTTATTCAAGACAAAAAATAATCCTAAATAATGAAAATAAAAATAAATACAAATTCATAAAATGAAAACTCCAGTGAAATTCCAGTTATGGAAATATATGCTATAAAGCAAGGTCATTCTTTCATACTCTGCTGGGAAAAATACAACTGAACAAGAAACATTTCTTGAGACACAACTGAAATTCTACTGCAAAAAATACTTCTACTGTAAGTAGTTAGAATAAAATAAGGGCTTAAATGTGGAGTTTTCAAGATTTATTAATTATTTTAAAAGAATAAGTTGCATAACACACTCTGTAAAATGTGGGGATCACTATATTTGTGCACATCACTTCTTCATTGCATCCATGAATTCCTGCTGTAAAGATGGCTCCATTATTGTTCATGAATATTCTATCTGACATATTGTAAAGCTTTATAAGTCTTTATATTTCTGTCTATGGATATGGCTGAAATCTGCTTGTGAAAATTATGCTTGATCAAATTTACTCATTTCTGTATTTAGGCATAAATAACTTATTATTCACCTGCAGGGAGCCAGTTGAATGCAGCACAATACAGACAGGCATTTTAAGAATTCTGTGTATGCAGGAACCCACCTGTAGGTCCATTGAATTTTGGCTTCTGAATGACAGTCCGGTAGACTACATAAGCTGATCGTCGAGGTTCTGGAGAATTTAAATGAGTGTATCTTCCAGTTTCTCTCCCATACGGACTGGAAGAAGCAGTTTCACCATCCTTACTTTGACCCCTTTGTTGATAACTTGGTTTTACTTTGGGGTCCGGAGTGCGAATCCCTAAAAGTGAAAATCCAACCAAAAAGGTTGTCCTACTATTCAAAATTTCACATAGTGCAGGAAACTGGAGACTGAAAAAGCCTTTAAAAGTGTTCTTTGTAGATAGACCAAATCACGTATGGGCTGTCCATATTTGGCACCACGAATAGAAATTTACTAGATAGTGCTAAATCATCTCATAGTTTAGTAAATAGAAATGAATAAGCTGATGACTTTTTTTCAAAATACCTTTGCCAGTTACTGAGTTAGCTGAATTTCTTCGCTCCTCAGAAACGTTTTTATTTTCCTTTACTTCCTTACAGTGGTGGTTTTTTACTGGTTCAGTGTGGTTTGCTTCTGAGGGGTTAAAATAACACATAATTACTTTTTTAGAAAGCACAAGAATGTTCATAACCAAAAATACTGTGGTGTTTTAAAAACCTAATCTCCTACTTCATAAATAGACATGTTAATTATTCTGAAAGTGTCATTCCCCAGAAGTAAAGCAGAAGTGTCTACATTTCCTCTAGCAGAAAAATCTTGAAGGCAAACTCAAAAATTAACACTAAATGCAAAAATCAAATCATCCTTTCTCCATACTGCATAGGTGGGGACCTCTGGAACACCCATGGCTGAGCCCATGGAGACCAATCTATGCACTTCAAAGGCTGTCTGGCTGAAGTGTGCATGACTTCTGCCTGTAGCATCTGGATACACGCTGGACACAGGCAGTGCATGAACATAACAAAGTACTACAAATAATGGAGATAAATTTGCAACAGCACCGGTTGCATAGGTAATCTCACTTCAAACTACAAACAGAACTTTCCAGGGAGAGTTGCATTGTAAAGTAACCACAGCACTCTTGTCCTGGCCCTGATGCCCTTTGGAAAGATGGGGCTTTGTTCTCCCTTTTTTCCTGCTAACATAAATAAGCACTTTTCATTCCTCTCATTTCACACCAAAATGCAGCAGAAATGCTCTACTTCTGCTTCAGTTTATGGAGTAGTTTAAAGACAAAAATCTTTCCTTTTTTTTCCCTTTTATTTTAAAACTGCAAAGAAATACCTGGATAACAATCTACTCACAATAACATTTTCTATATTGACAAATATAGTCTGGAACTCTTCTCCGAAAAGGATTAAACCTATCATTAAGGTACTTCAGTGTAGGTATTTTAATTTGCTGTATGTGACTAGTTTTTGATAAACACACTTTATCACAAGTGTTATGCTCTTTCCTTAACTATATTTTCACTGGTTTTTTAAGTCCTGTGTTTTATGAAATACTACCTACAATCAAATCTGGTTTACTTGTCCAAAGTGGAAAGTGCGCAGCACTCTCCATGACCTAACATGAGCATCAAAGACATTAGTAACTCAGGGACTCATAACTGAATCTATCAGAGGGTGCAAACTGGCTGAAAGAAGCAGAGTTAATCCATAATATACAACTGCTGTCATCTTGCAGTGAAAGAAGTCACACTATTAATGGAAATTTCAATTAAGATTGGTTTTACACAATGTTCACCATATTTTCAGAGGAACAAAAGTAATCTTACGTAAAAATTTTGAAATATATAATTATTAAATACCTTTTACATTGGAATACTTAAATGTAACTGGTTCTTTTTCCTGAGGTAGTGCCTCAAATCTTTTCCCATCAACAAATGTGTTTCTCTGCATCACAGAACCACCACCTCCTGTAGGAAAGGAGTCTCACAAAGTTATCTAGACACAAGAGCACCCTGAGAAAGGTGAACAATGCATAGTCTGCTTTTTAAATGGCATGTTTTTAGCTGAAGTGTGTAGGAGCCAAATAGCTGATTTAATAAGGCCCACAAAAATTAGAGAAAATAGTTAAACAGAGCTGTTAAATAGTTAGTTAAAAGCTTTAAATACACATAATTGCGAACAGAGATTTGATTAATGAGTTGTGGCTCAGTGGTAACTGTTTATACAGACATAAATATCTAAAAAGAAAGATACTTTTGTACATAAAGGTCACAGGAAAAGATATAACATGTAAGATACGTTTCTACTGTGCAATAGTTCTGGAGCTAGAAGACACACACCAGTTTGCTCCAAGGTAGAGCAAGCAGCCCTATAAAATAATGGTATTGCATTATTTTGTATTGACAAACTAAGGTGGAAAAAGGAATACCATAATTATTACTATTTTCATAATAAATAAATATTTATTTAAAAAAGGATGGAATACCACTAAGTATTAGGCAAATTCAAGGAGAATGGGGTATTCTTCAATTTTAATGGTATGATTCAATACTGAACTCAATTGGTCTAAACAGCATGTCTTCATTAAGGTCAACCAAGTTTATGCAGAGGGATCAGATCCTGTTACACAAGTGGCAGGATTGCAGCTTTGTTATTTTTTCTGTAGGATAACTGAAAATTAAAAGCTCATTCATCTTAACTATGGAAATTCTCACAAACATGAGAGTTTTTGATAGCATTTTGACTTCAGACAGCCACAGAATCATGGTCACAGAATATTCTGAGTTGGAAGGGACTCACAAGGATCATCAAGTGCAGCTCTTAAATGAATGGCCCACACAGGGGTCAAACCCACATCCTTGGCGTTACTAGCACCAGGCTCTAACCAACTTGTCTGCATCTCTACACTTGCTTTTCAGAACTTCTCAGAACTCTTTTTTCCCTAAATCAACTGTAATCTGCATAAAGGAATTTTCCAGTGTAATCCTAAAATAAGCATAATATATAATCATAAACAATGAGTTTTATTGTTACAATTAATGGCTCAGCATGAGAAAGAATGTCTAGAACACAAAGAACATATAATAACTCAAATGCAAACACATGACGTTCTGCAATGAGAAGCTGATGCTACAGTATATTACCTCCATTGTCAAAGGATTTACGATCTGTTCTGGGAATACTCTCTATTGATACTCTCCTTTCTGAACTCTCTTTTTCTTTTCTTGTATTATTAAATCTTGTAGGAATTGTGTTACCATCACCTGGAAAGGCAACAGAAAGAACATTTAGCTGTGTGTAAGCACAGGTAATGGCACTGACATTCTCTTATTCCCACCACTATAAGCCATTGATTAGTTTAGTGCAATTTCTCTCAACCTCTCATTTCATAACCTTCTTTCTCTTTTATTAATTATTTTAATTCTGTCTAGTGTAACTGATGTCTGTCTTTCATACTCTGTAAGAAAATATCATAATTCATAGGCTAAAGTAGACTATGGCTCCAAAGTAAAGACACAGCTATAAATTACCTGCTTATTCATGAGCTTCTCACTACTCATGAATAATATTTATCAGTTCTTTCCTATCTAATTGAATTTATGGCATTTTCAGGATGCATACCATCATAATACCTGAAGACTCAGAGAACTTGATTGAAAAACTGTTTTGGGGAAACCTATCTTTTTCTCTTAATGTATCTAATGATAAATAAAGACACTTCTTAAAAGGTATGTTCACACATTTGTCACTGAGTCTCTCATCTATGGACTAAATATAACTATGTATTTGTTAGAAAAAAATTATCAAAACTATTTTAATAACAAACATTTAAAAATTAGAAGAGAATAATAAATGAAAAACCATAAGAACTGGGGTAAATGTTTACAAATTTGTATTCCTTTGACCTTGATTATGTTGGATAGTCCAGAATTCAAAACAAAATGTAACTCTTCTGTTCTCTTTTACAAGACAATTGAAGAAGATATTTAATCTAAATTTAGTTATAGAAAAGTTTGATTTAACTCTAGATTTTGATATCAAGATACCCAAGATAGCCAGCAGAGATCATGGAGCACCTCTGGGCATGTGGCTTATCTCACCCTTTGGCACTCCCTGGTGATTCAATAAAAAGGAGATTTATTGGAGTTCCTGTCTCTCTCCATTTTCACTGGAGAGCCTAGATGAGAAATTTAAACTACATTCCTAACCTTAGGATGGTTAAAATTAGACTACATAAATCTTTATCATGAAATTAAATTAAATACCTATGTTGTGTATGCCAGGAAAGCACAGATTGGGTAAATAGCCCATTTCTACCTTTTCCATCCACAATTGATGCAGGTCATCAGCATGAGTGTATGGCAGAAAAGAATGAAGTGTTTTTGTAATTTGTTGATAAATACAAATATGTTTTTTGTAATATTTTATTTTCAATAAATTTAAAAAGTGGGAAGGAAGTGCAAACTACATAATAGTTTCTCCTGTTACAGCAGTTTTAGAAGTGGTAAATATAGTCCAAAGAAATCAAAATACTTGCCTTTCTGCAAGTTTTGTTCAGTAGTTTCCAAGGGTAATAACTCATCTTGCCATGGTGAAGACACAATTTTTGTTGATTGGTGTTTGTAAGGATTCTGAATCCCATAGTACTCTCCTACACATGCCCCAGGAGGGGAAAAAAAAATCCACAAAGTTTACTGCATTGGAAGCATTGATTTTAAAGAAAGAATTATTAATTTCATATTTACCAGATTTATAGCATATATCCCTTATTGCTCTTTCCTCTTCAATATCTATAACAGTCTTAGGCATCCAGTTAGAAACATCTGCAGGAAATATTTGTAAAAGATTACAGGACAACTATACAAAGACCTTCAATAATTCTTAAAATTCTTAATATTAAAATATGATAATGACATTAACTTTTGTCATTGGTGATTTTTGGTTTTGTCTGCAACCTGTGCTTCTGGACTGAAAAATGATTACTTATTATTAGGTATTTTCAAGTGCAACGGGATTGCAGTTAAAACACATTTTAATAAGCAATTGTTTGTTAATTCAAAAGGATTCAGAAATATCTCCAATAGTCATTTTCAAAATTGTCTTTCATTTATATCCACAAGAAAATTGGATTCAACAGGTCACTAGAGTGCTTGTCACAACACCTTTGCCCAAAGTTACTATCCTGTAATGCCTGTTGGCAGAGCTGGGGAAGTGAGTGCTCTGGATCTCTCTCAGTTAAGGCTATGAAGATTAGCAAAGCCCTACTTTCTATATTGTTTAAGTGGCATACTCAGGCTGAAACCAACTTAGGAAGCACTAACAGGCTGATCTACTAGTCAACCTGATAGGTTGGGACAGCACAGTAATTTCCTGAATGCATGCCTGAAAGTAGGTCATTCTCTCACTCTTCAGTCTCCGGGAATGTGTCATTTGTTCCATTCCTATAAATCTCCTATCTCTAAGTGAGATACAGTCAATGGTTTAACTGTATGATTATATAAGTATATGTAAATATATATATAGATAAACATTCAGTACAACTAGTAGAGAGTTTTGCATCAATTCTCTTTGCTAGATTTAAGAATAACTTTCTTTTTAAGACTGCCTTCAGAGTTAGGTAAATCAGCTGAAAAAATTACTTAAGTTAAAGTCACACAACTATCTTTTGTAAAAAACTCGTGACTTCACCTTCGCTGACAAGTGCATACAGCCCTTGTACAAAAATCTGTTTCCCAGAAATGAAGTACCTCCTAAACTTTTAATTTCATCCCAGAATTTTGAAGTTTTTGATGGCAATTTGAATTGGATCACAGAAGGTGAAAATACTGCCTTGCTCACATCTGGTGACTACCAGTTCCAACATTTTACAGATTACCTGATACCTATTTCAAAAAACATTTCAACAACTCTTTTCTAAAAACGTAATGATTATTATAACAAATCAGTTGTGAAGCACATTGCAAGAGCTGACAAAACCCATTCAACTTGCTTATAAAAGAAACAAAACTGTTTACAGCTGTCTTTCTCATCATCATCCCCTTCATCCTTCTCTTCATCATCCTCTTCATCATCCTCTTCATCACTGAGGTTTATAATCAGTGGAGGATGAATTGGTACAAAAACATTCTCTTGATTTCTGAATGAGTCCTGACAATGGGCTGGATGCAGAATGCCTCCTTGGACATCCTGTTTCAATGGGACATCTGCAGATAAGAATTTTAGATTTACCGTGTTAGAAGGAAACTAAATTATCACATCCAGGTTGACAGCAGCAGGCATGCTTCTTAAAACACTATCAGGATCAGGCATTATCCTCTGCAGAGGTTGGTGAGGAAGCACTTTCCAACTCCAGAAAGTGTGAAAAACACAGATGCCAGCTCCTCTCAATGGACATGGGCACTGTTGAGTACAGACTTGTGAAAAGAGGAGCATTTTCTTCATTGCACTATGTTAAAAAGTTGCTAACGTGCTGTATCAATCTCTAAAGCATCCATTTTGAAAAATTTAGCAATGCTAAGCACAAAATTGCTCATTTTAAATTTGAAGATTTTTTTTTTATGTCAAACTAAATCTCAACTCTCATTATTAGGTACAAAATGTAGATTTTGTGAGGGAATGTGAAGTTCACAAAAATAATTTACATTTAATCAGAAAAAAACCCAGAAAATATATTATTTTCCTGAGGAATTTATCTCCACACATTAAATTTTCAGCAAAATGGCTTTAGTACTGGGATAACACATTTCAAGAGCCAGGAAACACTATGGACTGAAAAGAAAAATGCTGGAAGATGGTGAGTCTATGGGTATTGTTCAAGCTGACTGATTTGCAACCATAGTATTCTGTGCATTATATTAAAATATTGAAATTTTATATATTTTCCAGTCTAAAAGAAAGTGTGGGCATTTTTCTATTATTCCGGTTGTTTTTATTCTTGTGCATTATCTTGCTTGCCTATGAGTGGCACTGGCACATATATCATGTTAAACTTTTTCTTGTAACTTAATTGCAAATCAGATTTTTTGTATCTCATGTTAGAGATGTGTAAAATATAACACTAACTTGATGAAGCCTTTTTCACTGTTCAGAACGGGCTATTTTTAGCTCCGAGTAGAATAAGACAAATCAAACTTAAATTAATTTAACGAGATTTTTAAGTATAAGAACAAAAAAAAAAAATGTAGGCTTAGTAGTTGCAATGTTATTGTGGCACACACAGGCTTTGAACTTGTACATATTTCAGTAAAAAGTAAAAGAGTTTGGTCTGTTTTCCAGCTGTGATAGTCAGATTCTGCTCTTACACAGAATATTCTTGGCCACAGTGTCTTTTGGTACAGTCTCTGACTTGCACCACAGCCGAAAGCATGCCTGTGTTGTGTAGGTAGGAGCTGTGCTGAAGGCAGTATGGACACTTGGCAAAACAGCACTCCAGGTCTTGCCTTGATCCTGTGTGCTTTGTTAGGCTCCACCTGCCCAGATATGACAGACTACATGTTTCTAGGGCAATTTCAGGAACACCAGGTTTCATGATGACTTGCTCTTCTTGCTCCTGCTTCTGACATCTGTCTTTGTTCTTTGCCCTGGACTCTTATCCCGTTTCCAGGTTCCAGCTGTCTGCCAGGATTTCTGGTAGTCAAGAGCTCATCTTGGAAATGGATGAGGGGAAAAACCCAATTTGTAATGGTGGAGTTTTCCACAAACAAGAGTGCTGCCTTACACATTATTGGAGTACTTCAGTAATATGTAACCAATTCAAACTCGAAATTTTTATTCAAAACAACAAACTGGAAATATATCTGCACAAACAGCTCTGTAACCTGATGTTATCTCCACAAGGGGTGTCTCATCCATACGTGTTGTGTTCTATAGCAGATTTTGGTGTCCCTATCAACCTCCTCCTCCCACCACACACATTACTTTTTATTTCTCTTAAATAATTACCTGCATACTAAGCATTTGAACTACTAGAAAGATTTAATCTATCAAAAATCCAAGTGAAGTGACATTTTTATTCCATTTTTATTCTCGACAACCTAAATATGACTTCATCTTTTATATCACTAATAAGAATGAAGATTCATAATATGACAGCTAAAATAATTCATGTAGCAAGCCTACTCAAATTCCTTTCTTTCCCTTAAACTTGCTGGGATAGCAGATCATACCTGACTGATCTGCCATGGTGCATTTCTTGACCTTACTGTGTATCACATAAGCATTGGAAGATCATTTTTGTCTATTTCGTTACTCTAATGAACAAATTGCTGAGAAAATATTTTTACTCACTGTTACTAGGTGGTAAATAAAGTCCATTTATATTACGGGGTTTTCTGTGAAAGAAGTCACAGCTTATCCTCCTGCAGCCTACGGGCTCTGTCTCCCAGAAACAGGAGAACTTGCTGCAATTTTGCTGCAGGAGAAAACAGTTTTCAGGTGTTATAAATATAACAATCAAAATGGAATAAATGGGTTAGTACATGCTGTGTGTACATAGGATGGAATATATCACAGTTCACACTGCTATAAACATACGACCAAGATTTTGTGGGACCACATTCTTATACTTTACAACATTTCAAATTATCTTTTATGACTTTTACCATAAACTCTAGACAGCTCTAAAGTTATTGAGTTAGGTCAGTGGTGTTTGGTGATGTAAAATTGTTTCTAGATTAGAATAGGGGTAAGATGGTCTACTTAGTTTACTGCAGACTTTTCATGAGCTGCTGGGAAGGAAAAAAAACCTCTTAAGTTATTTAACTGACATGCAGCTGAGATTACTTTTCTGTACAATGGAAAAATCAGATCAATCTCCAATGAAATGTGCTGTACAAGTGCAAATCTTGTGCTAGTACTGCCTTACATGAATCTATGGGAAAACGTAGGGTCAGAAACAAAACCCAGAAAGATTCCCAATGAAAACTGAAAAATATATGAGACTTGATGTTGGCACTGCTGCTATTACACTGCTTGCACCATCTTTCAGCTTCAGCTGTTTTTAAGGATGGCAAACAAAAACTTAGTGGGAATAAAAGATTGTCTACATAGATTTGTTTTATTATTGTTGTTTTACTCACACATATACTCATATTCTTGCTGTCCCTCTATTTATCAATGTGACAACAGCTAAAAGGTCTGCACAATATTGCAGAGATAGTACTTTCACAACAGAAGCCACTTCTGTTAGTCAAACAAAATTATTGTTCTGCATCTCTGTCTAATCCTTATAACATGAGGTATCTTTCTGAAACATACGATAAACCTGTAACTCCAAAGAGGCATGTGCTCATGAGTTTTACCCTGAATATATAAAACTCAGGTTTACATCCTGGATGTGAAAGACATCCCACCTGAGAACTGTAAATGTCAGGTTGGGAGTTATTTCAGAATGAGTTTCTGAGCTATTTTTAAAATGAAAACAAGGCCATACTTGAACATATTGGAACATTTGGAAGCAGGTTTCTCCCAGATCCAGACATTAACAGCTATGTCTAAGAACATCTCCAAAAACTTTTGGATTGTAGTCAGTACAATTGGGCCATCCCCTGACAAAAAGCCCATCTCCCAGGCATTAACACCTAACTCCTGCCCCTTAAAAATGGATGGAATAACCAAGAGCACTAAACCCATCCCCGGATTTTTACCAGGTGGAATGTAAGTACTTCTTTGAATTAAAGCTATCAGCAATCAGGCAAATCATCTTATCCTGAAATCAGTTTTCTTCCAAATACCACACCTTCAGATGAAATAAAACTCAGCAGATAGTGTAGCTAAAACAAAGAATAGTTAAACTAAGCATGTGGTACCTTCTCCATGTGGTTGAACTGTTGAACTGAACTGAGAGCAGTTGTTAGCCAGGATGGAATGTTACATTTTAACAGTTTCCAACTGCTCCGCCAGTTTGGGACACCAGCATGATGCTACTACATGACCTGTCCAGGCTGAACATCTTCCTTTCTCTTTATTGCATACAAGTAAAATATAGAATATCAGATTGTTTCAAAAAGCATTCTGGTGCTTTTATAATGTTAAATGGAACAAACCAATTTAGTGAGGCTTAAATAATACCCAACTTCTTGCTGACACAACTGTAGTCTTACAAACAAATCCCTGATACCACAAAGGTACCACAGCCTGCTGGGCAACAACAGCCAGAGGGAGCAGTGAGAATATGCGTGAGAGAAAGAACCCTCGGACACCAAGGCCAGGGAAGAAGAAGGGAGAGAAGGTGCTCCAGACGCCGGGGCCGAGAGTGTCTCCAGCAGCCCGTGGTGAAGGCCATGGGGAGGCAGATGTGCCCCCGCAGCCCATGGAAACGCAGGGATCAGTGGAGACGGACCCGCAGCCTCTGGAGGGCCCCACGCCAAGGCAGGTGGGTGCACCCAAAGGAAGCTGCGACCCCATCAGAAGCCCGCGCTGCAGCAGGTTCCTGGCAGGACCTATAGACCCAAGACTCTATAGGTTCCTACTCTGGCAGGAACCAGCGCCGGGGAAGGCGCAGCTGGCCCCGGCCGGGCTTGNCCCGAGCCCAGGGGAGATCGCTGGGCCGCGGCTTGCAACAGCACGGACCGTGTCAGAACCCCGGCCGCAGCCGAGTGGCGAGAAGGTCGGCTGTAGATTTAAGGGAACTTCACGGGAGCGGTTTGCATAGGGCTCTCCGGCTGAAATGCAGGGAAGAAGGGCCGTCTGATGCCGTGTCAGGTCAGCCCCACGCTTTTCCTGGCAAGTGCGTGCAGGTGTTCACCTTGATGCTGTGTTTCCTTTCTCTAAGTGAAGGCCACTACATGATGACCGCCTGTGTGAAACCATCCTGCCATCCCCACCTGCGAGCCTCGTAGGAAGAAAAATGAGCTTATATCCCATTTGGATTTTTTTTTTTTTTTTTGTATTTTTACCCTTTATTGCTGATTTCTTTTTAGAATATCAGGCTTATGACAGAAGAAAATTGAGTCTGTGAGATGTGGACAGATTGGGGTGGCACTCACCTGCCTAGCCGCAGACTTCCAGCATGTGTTCCCTGGTTTTAGTAGCAGCTGTGTAGCGAGCTTAAATGCAGCTCTGGGTGACCTTCTCCTATTGGTGATTGGCTTCTGGACGAAAGAGCTGAAATGGTTGCAAAAACGACAGTTAACATAATTTTTAAGCTCAGAGTTAAACCATCTCAATAATGGTAATGTAAGGGTACCTCTCTGCACTGGTGATTCTTTGCTAGAAAAACCTGACAGGGTGATAGATCTGGAACTAATGCTATTTTTGTTTGTTTGGTTTCACTTCAAGAGTTTTTTTGTATTTTTTTGTTGTTGCTTTGATTTGGTTTTTGTTTTTGTTTTTAAAGTTCAGGCAAGGATAAAATGTGGTTATGACTGGTAGGGAGGAAAGGAGGTGGTAGTGATGGTAAAACCAATGGGAAAAGTTTCTCAGAACCCTGAAATTTTTAATGTAATCTTTATGTATGTTATTTGTTATGATTACACATCTTATAACTATAATATGAGACAGTCATGCCATATAACACAGGTTCTCATTTTATGAATTCCACATTCTGTTTCAAGACTTCTGCAAGACAAGGACTTGCTTTGTGTCTTGCTAGCAGAAAGACTCCAGATTAAAAGACAGATTTGACTGGGGAGAGAAGAGGGAGGTATGGTGATTTTAGAGAAAAAACAGACAGAACTGATTGCATGTTTGCAGTAAAACTGTTAGAGAAGCTGTACAGAAGTTCTAGAAATTGGTACTAGTTGGCTGTTTGTTTAAGATCCACAGATCATGTATTTCTTTGCTCTTTTGCAGCACAGAAGTGCTAAGATGACATCACTATACTGAGTGTTTAATGCCAGGATGCTATGGCCGCCTTGCAAAAGCACACCTGCTCCATGTATTGCAGTAGCATGGCACTGTTGACTTTCATCCCCAGACTGAGGGCTGGGGAAAGCTAGTGAGGAATTTCCATTGCCACCCTAATGCAGGAAGGTGGAAATCATAATGCTGCTGTGTTGGAGTGGAACCCTTCTAGTTTATATGCCGTGTTTAAAATAAAGAACAACGTCATCTCTAAATAATAATCAAGAATGGGAAAGAGGGAGGGACTTTACAAACAGATTGCCCTGGTTCATCTGTCTTAAAGTATTACAAATGATCAAGTTTTGAGGAAACTATTAGAACTCAGCTCTATAATGTGTATTACTTAAAGAGCTGGATTTATAGAGGCCAGCTGTAAGGGGCAAGAATCTGTAGGAGAGCAAGGCAGTAACATTGCCACTTGTCTTCTTTTCAGCCATTTAAAGTTTTGGCAACTGACACTATAACTGGAAAAGCATTAGAGGCAGATGTACACAATGCAGTTCCTACTGAAAAGGTGGATGGAACCTGCTGTTATGTAACAACATATAAAGGTAATGAGGAAGATCCATTTGCAGATTTCTCATGCAGACTAGAATTCATTTTAATTAGTTTTCACTTTTTATGTACAATTTATTTACAGCTGTTGTGAATTCAAGTGTCATTGAGCATCCTCACCACGAAGTAGTAGCTACCATAGACTTAGAATGTGTTTCTAAAGTTGTTCTAGCATTTACTCTCTAAAATACATGAGGTATGAGTTATGTGAATATGAATGCCCAGGAACTACTTCAGTTTTTAAACTTCCTTTTAGTAAGTCTTCCCTGCAGACTGGGACATGTATAATAAAGTGTCTGATTTCCTTGGGGAAGATTTTTAGAAATAGAGAGGTTGGGAGGAAATGAGAAGACCGTGGTTCCTTGACTCACTGGGTCTCATGCCTTCACCTGCAGTTGTAAGGAAACTCTGTATTACACTAGGCAAGACTGTACATAGAATCTAAAGATTTGGAAATTCACATAGTGTACTTTGAATTTAAATAGTGGGTGGATTTGCTTATAAAATTTCTTTAGTGGCAAATGGGAATTCCTGTCTTGCCTGTTACATAGTTGATTTCAGTACTCTGCAGGGTATGATTGTCTTAGTAAAGTGCTGGTTTTATCTTTGGAAACTCCTAGGACAACCCTACCTATGGGCCAGGTTGGATCGAAAACCCACCAAACAAGGTGAAAAAAGGTTGAAACGATTCTTGTATTCATTGGAAGATTGCAAAGGTTAGTGAAGATTTCTTTCCTTCTTTTTGACAATGTAAGTTGTCCAGTTAGAAAAACAGTTAAGCTAACATGGGAAATAATCAGTCATCCTGCTCCAGTTTTTTAGACATCACCTTTTACATTGAAGAGCTTTAAACTGAAATAGGTAGCTAAATTTTTAATCTTAATTTTTGAACCTTTAAACTTCTTAAAGGCTAAATGCATCTTTAAACTACCCTAATTGTAGACCACTTGAGTGTGACAGATGTTGGTGTTTGTACAAAGTAACTGGAACTACTGTCTGTAAAACAAGGTTTAGATCAATGGTATTTTGATAATTGCATTGAAAGACAACTAAAGCAAAGTTGGTTAACAGTTTGCCAAAAACAAAGTGTTGCATTTATATGTCTAGAATTTGTTTGGAATATTGAAGAGGATTTCAAGCCTGTTCCAGATACCTGGATTCCAGCAAAGGACATAGAGTTCTCTAATGGCAATCCCTTGCCTGATGAAAATGGACATATGCCAGGTATCTATGATGCAGCACAGGTAAAAGTGGGGAAAGATGTGTGTGAATTTCTGAAATTAATTAGCATTAGTTCCAGGGTTAAAAATAGTAGTTAACATATTAAAAGAAAAAATAAAATTGGAATGTAATTCATTCAATATCCAGAAAGGCTTTGTCCTTCTGACACATGGAATAATTTCAGTTTGCCGTACAAACTTAGAGGCCTTCAGCTGAAGGCATAATTGTCACATTTGCATTCTTCTGAGATTCAAGTTCTTCTTTTTAGTCTTTCTGTTTGTAGTTAACTGCAGGGTTGTTTTGTTTTGTTGTTTTTTTTTTAATGCATGTAACAGCTTCTAGTATGCATTTAATAACTTCAGGTATTTACTTTGGTAAAATGTAGTGTTTTCTCACAGGTTGGGTGCCCGTGGAGAAGAATAGTAAGCAGTACTGCTGGCACTCATCTGTTGTAAATTATGAGGCTGGAATAGCACTGGTATTGAAACACCATGCTGACCCAGGGCTTCTGGAAATCAGTCCCATGCCATTATCAGAAATTTTAGAACAAACATTGGAGCTTATTGGGACTAATATCAATGCAAATCCATATGGTAAGTTTATGTGGTCTGTTCTTAAATACTTAGTTTCTTTAGTGGTATTAGAGGGAAATCAGTGCATTTTATTTGTGTAAGGTTTTTAAAAGAGTTTTCCAGTAGCAACCTTCTTAGAAAGGAGAGAAAGGGCTGGCTGAAGGAACTCTCACCCAGAAATACTCACCTTATAAAGCTGAGTTCTCTTGGGACTAGTTACGTCTATTAAACCTCAGTTACTATAAAAATGCATTGCTTTGGTCTTTAAAAAAATATTTTGACTGGAAAAAACATTGTAAAGATACAAACTATTAAGATACTAATAAAATTTTTTGTTTCTTGGAGCCTTCGCTTTTTTTTACATGCTCCATTGATGAATTGAAAACTTTATTCAACCATTTTTTAGAGCCCCTAAAGTTAGTCACAAGTTGCAATTTTTAAATTAGGATATAGGAATTTTTTTAAGGAAATGTAATCTAGGCTAAATTTTGGTTGTGGCTTCTTCCTTTAAAGGCTTCATAACGAGAAACCAATTACATATGATGAGTACAAGTGAGGTTGAAATTCTGTGCTTTGCTATTAAGATAACTTGCAAGGATGGATAGGAAAAATAGTCCTACTTGGTCCTAAGCATTTCCTCAATATGTACAAGATTGCAACAAAAAGTTCTAATAGCTATGTTCTTAAATGAAGATTCATGTTAACATGAAAAGGCAATGTAGTTATTAACAGCCCAGTTTTAAGTATTCATGAGAAGATATGCCAGATTTTTGGGAACTAAGGTGTTTGTGCCATTGAAGAGTGAAGGATTTAGCTGGTAGCTTTATGGTGACTGAGGAGGTGACCACAAGGAAAAACACCAGACCACTGTATAAATCTCTGTGTCATGTTTATTTTATACAAAGGAGGAAGAGGTTTTAATAAATATAAATTAAAATGTGAGGAGAAACAGCTGCATTTGGTACTTAAAAATGTAGTTAACGTTGTTCTGTTAAAGACAGGACAATGTTGTAGCATCTAATAGAAGTTTACAGAGTGCTTTTAAGATTTCTGCAGTAACAAAAGTGAGGAAATACAGTAACTAGGAGAAAAGCATTTCTTTCTTTAAATGTAGGATTAGGAAGCAAGAAGCACCCTGTACATCTTCTGGTCCCTCACGGAGCATTTGAAATAAAGAATCCACCTGCTTTGAAGCAAAATGACATACTGTCTTGGTTTGAAAGCTGCACAGAGGGTAAAGTTGAAGGAATTGTGTGGCACTGCCATGATGGGTGTTTAATCAAGGTAAGTATGTGGATGGACATGTGGAAAGCACGGTAATAATTCATAAAACATCAAGTACTGAATTCATTTTTTGTCATTTTTTCATTTCCAAATTCTTTAATAGTAAGTATTCTCCAACAAATGAGATGACAGTAGAATTAGTAAAGCCACTGAATCACTACAATGACAACATAGTGAATTTTTTAATTTCCAGCATGCTAATAAAGTAATTGAGAACACATTTTCTTGCCTCTCTGTATAGAAATCATTAGTTTTAAAGCTTAATTCTTGTACTTAAAAATTTAGTTCTTTTAATGTTGACTAATAGAACAAGTGTTATTAATAAGAATGTGATTTTTGATTAATTAGCAGGTTTGTATTATTTCTGAAACTCTGGAGGACACCTTGGTTCTGGTTTGCCTGTTGCACTTTGTTGTTGTTCATGTTATAGAGATAACTTACTAATGTTTTTACGTGCGCTGATGCAGAGGATCCTAGAATCCACAAGCAGCCACACACTTCCCAAGCTGGGAATTGTTGTACTACTCCATAAAAGTGGCTGACCTGAGCTTTTTTCCTTTTCTTTTAGCTCCATCGCCATCATCTCGGTTTACCTTGGCCACTTGCAGAGACATACCTGAATTCTCAGCCTGTTGTAATTTCTTTTAATAGAACTAAATATGACTATGACTTTGAACCAAAGAGTTTGTTTCACCATTTTTCAATGTTGGATGGACAAAGATTTGACAGACTCAAAGATATCAAGTTTGATGCTTGAAATTATTTTTTTCTTTAAAGTTAATTGTTGTATGCCCTGCATTCCTCTTACTTGTGTGTACCACAGAATTCTTCAGGAATTTTCTTCTAGCTTAGGCAGCAGTCCAGGTACTACTGTATCATTTTAAGTTTATCCTAAATGACTAATTTTAAAAAACAGAGATCTGTATGCTAGAGCAGAGATCTAGCTTCCAGTGTGTTTATTTTATGAAAATCCTTAACTTTTGAACCCATTCCTGGAAACTGTTAGCATTAAATGTAGGAAGTATGTTTTCTACCATTGGCTGGTCCTAAAAGCTTTACTAATGAGTGCAGTCAACTGGAAGAGTACATAGGTTGTGCTTCTACAACTGTAATTATTGTTATGACTCTATTGTACATAGGTTGGAGACTTAGCATCATGTTTTTTAACAGTTAAAAGACATATTTCAGGTGGGACCAGAACTAGTCCTAAAATTCGACAATTTTTTTTAAAGTTGTAACAGTTTCTTACGGGGAGAACTTCCTGGTATCATTTAACTGTACATCTTCAGCATTATGCTATTATTTAAAAACCCAATTAACCTATATCCTACAGGCACATGCACTATTTTGTGACAGAAAGAGTAAATAATAGAAGATAAGCTAGTTTGATTTTGGAGAGCCTATAAGTGGAGAGAGACATGACTTGGCTTAATCATTCCCATTTACAACTGTGTCTCAATTAGGAAATTTCATCAAAGGCATATTAAGTAATATAAGGTATATAAATAATAAAGGTGAGACTGAATGATCATTTGAGTTTGCTTTGTTTCATTTATTTCATCTCTGCTATAAAAGTATACATCCAGCAGTATAAAATAAACAAAATGAAAAATCACTTATGTACAAAAGTACCAGTGGTTTGGCTGAAATACATCATTTACAGTTCAATTGCTTTATTTTCAGTTCTTTGTTCTTGGACTTAAAAAAAAAAATAACCTGGGATGTAACAAGACATCCAGCACACTGACCCTGAGTTCAGAGTTAAACACTATGGTTGCACAAGACAACAAGAGCAAATTACATATTATTACTGATCTGGGACTTAGTATGCTGAGTAAAGATTTATTAACTTTTAAGAGAAGCCTAAGGTTTCAATTTCATCTGACTTCTTATTACCTAAATTAACTGTTCTGAATTAAAATATAGTATTGCATGGGAGCTGGGAGAAGTAATACTTGCTTCTATTTTGACTGTTGTATATAAATACTGATCATGAACTGTTGAATAATCCAATTCTGCACTATTAGGTATGTGCAAACTAACATAACTTTAAGGGGTTTGTCTAACTTCAAGATAATCATAGACAATTTTATTTTTTGTATCAGTCATGAGGATACTGAACTCTACCCTAATCAATAGAAATGTTGCCTGGACTATCCTGAATGTCATACTCTTCATAAAGCTGCTTCAATCTCTCTTCTAAGATAATATTTTTTTTAACTTCTTCCTTGTAGTTATATTTTAGATCCTCAAGTTCTTCAAAGAAGGAAGGATTATAGGTTTCTAGTTCTCTTCTCAGCTCTTGTGTCTCTTCCTGTTGAAAAGAATGAAGGAGTACAACCTTTATCCAGAACTTTGTCAATGCCACACAACACCTTTTTTTTGAGATTATATGATAAGAGAATAAGGATCTTGTCTAGAAGCAAAACTCTCTACCCATAAACAGCACCTTCACTAAAAACAAATAGGCTTTGTAAACATTTAGAAACTGACTTTGTCATTAAATATTAATTTAGCTATTAAACAGTGCTTCCTAGCTAACCATATTTTTGCTTATTATCTTGCCTAGGATGATCCTAGCAACTCACCTTTAATTGCTGTTTTTCAAGCTCTGAAACCTGCAGCTGTGACTGGAGGTCATCCATTTCCTTCATTAGTCTGTCAATTTTATCCTCTGCTGTTTCATTATGTCCTGCAAAAATAATGATTTTTTATGACATTTTAAGTAGCGAAAACCCACGGCACAAATAATCTTGTTTCAGTAATTCTGCATCTCCTGAAAGCTGAAACAGTTAAATAAAACCAATTGGGATCACCAAACTTTGAAGTCACCTGGGCTTTTCCATAGTTCTTGTACCAATTAGGCAGTGGTGTCTAGTTCCTGTGATTGAATGCAGTAGCCCAGTGGTCAGTCTGTTAGCACTCCTCTGAGAAATACAACACGTACACTTCCTTTGACTTAAATGCACGAAGTTTGGAAATACTATAAGGATCTTGTTGCATATATTCATCATTTCAATAGGGTTAGTTTTGGGTTTTTTCCTTCAGTCATATGGCAGTGTGCTGCTCCATGGTGCTCTTTTCTCATGGGACTGATGGCTGCTCAGTCTTAAATCCTTCAGAGCTGGTAACTGGAAATAAACCCTCATTCTCTAATACCTTGGAACCCAAAGGAAAAGGTGCAGGAAAGAGGATTTTAGTGAATGACTGGCACCTTACAGTCTTTATTAATAAAGTAGGTGGGGGCAGGAACTGAACACCTTCTTGTGAAGGGAAAATAGCATTAAATTTACAGCCTTTTGCTCAAAATAATTGATTATTGAGATTTTTACTGGAAAATCTCTTCAAAAAGCTTGTATATATATTCAAAAATCCAAGACAATCTGCTTCAGTTTATACTACTTTGTCATTAATCTACTTCAAATAATTCTGTAGATTTATTATCACTTTGCACATATTAAGTAAAAGTAGTTTTAGACCCTAAATATAAGAAGATACTTTATGTATTGAAAATTCTTACCAGCTGCAGGACCTTCACTTGTAGAGGTGTGTCTTTTGTGCTTATAATCCTCCATCTGGTGCAATAGTTCTGCTTTTTCTTTCTCTAACTGATTATTAGTTAATCTGCAATATAAAAAAAACCCCAATTTTTAAAATTTTTAAAATATCTACCTAAAAATTGCAGTGGCCATTTCCTGATCTTCTTATTTCATGTATACTGGCTGAGGTATTTGGTTAGCTTAGAAGTACATTACCTTAAAAGCTGAAGCTCCTTGATGATGTTTTGCTCTGCCCCTGCACCTTCAGGAAGATGTTTAAGATGCTCAATCTTAAAAGAAAAATTAAGGAAGTTTTATTCTTGAAAATAGTATCTGTGGAAATGCAGTACAAATAGAGTTCTCTTGGATACAAGATTAAAAAAAATGAAAGTAATACTAAGGATACAACCAAACATTAAACTATCAGAAAAAAAATTGTTCATGTTACGTTTCCACACACAAAGCTAATTCTTGACAACCTTTCCAACATAAGTAAAGATCATTGCCATGTATTTCATGAAGGGTGGAAAAAAAAAATGCATTTAGAAGTTAGATTTATAAAGAAAGCTGGATACATAGCTACATCAACATACTGTATACATATACTTAAGGAATTGATATGCCTAAATAATTTAAATGCTTTAAAAATATTACTAATGTACTTATTTGCATATCTGGTTGTCCCAGTTCATTTTGAGAGGTCGTATGAAAACCCTGTGATTTTGCAATGCCATCCCCAATGAGGGTACACTGACCTGCAGTTCAGTTAGAAGAGGTCCCTGAGTAGAGAGGGAGGGAGCCTCTGAAAGAGACGCCTGGTAAAGATGCAGGAGCACAACAGTGGTTTAAATATGTGATTATATACAGTTCATAAAAGCAGTGACAGTTCATCAACTCGCAGGAGGCTACTGCCAATGATAGGTTTTAGTTCTGTTACTACCTAACATGATAAGGATTTGGGTAATATTTTTTTTACACAATCAGGCTCTGTTTTTTGAAATGTAGTTAACTTTGATCTCATCCCTTCATCAGTACTTGAGACATGAAAGAAACTGGAAAGTATGTTGCTCCCAGAGTAATATCACAAAATGAAAGACTTCTAGCTGTGTATTAAATTTACTGCTGGTATATACTTCATGTTAATAGCACTGATGTTAGAAAAGGAAAAACTAAGAAAGTAATTGTTTTACAGGAATCAATTCCAAGTTCTATTTATTGAGCACATCTACTTGCTTACATTTTGTGTGTGTATATATATATATATATATGAGAGACTTCCCAAACTGGAAGTTCTGTATTTTTGATACCTTACACAGAGTATAAGGTATCTGGGGAAGAAAACCACCCACATATAAATACATGAGAAGATGAAAGCTGATATAGGGGCAATTCTAGGACTGCACCTCAGTACTTAGAAGCCAAAAAGTGATACATCTTTTCAAAGGTACCTGTGTTTAAAATTCATCAACTCTTCCACATGTACAATAGTACTTGTAAGACTACTGGAGGCTGAATGTAAGAGGCCAGACTGGAAACAGAAATGAGGATCCTGTTTAGGATAGCAAACTCAATACTCTCCTGCCTCCCACCCAAAAATCCAAACTGGAATAGGTAAGGCTGCAGCAACCTCACTGCAGAACAAGCTGGGAAGATTTTAAGACCTTTTGAAGCATCTTATCTGCAGGCTTTCATGTGATGACTGAAACTATAAAAAGAAATTTTTTTTCTATTGTGTTCTTCTGTAGTGTGTAAGTTTTCCTCAGACTGCAAGTCAAGAATATATAATGAGAATATGTGGTAAACTTCATTAATTGGCTAAAATATGTAAATATTCTTTTCTGAAAAAAGAAAGGATTAGAGAAAAAATAATTATTCTGCCACTACAGACATTGCAAAGACAAATAAAGCATTCTATTTTCAGAGTTTTCTAGCTCTGAAATTTTACTCACTTGTTCTTTTAGTTCTTGTAAATTTTTATGAGCGTTGTGTTCACGTTCTGTTGCTTCCTGAAGCAGCTGTTTAAGGTTAGCAATGCTTTGGGTTTTTTTAGCAATATCTATTTCCATTTCCTTCAACTTAGTTTCCTGCATTCTGGCAGTATTTTTATTTAGAAAAAGATAAGAGTAAAAGTTAATACTTATGCAGAAACAGAGATTAAAACATCTTTAGGAGAATAAATGCTGTAAAATACAGCCTAAAATATATTTGGGGCATTACCTTGAAAAAAACTTATTTGCTTTATAAACGATTATAAACCTTATAAACCCAATGGCCTTATAAATACAGTTTGCTGAAAGAAGCATAACAAGAAACACATCTTTCATCTCAGAATAAAGGCTTTTCTAGCTATTACACTTTTTTGGTTCTCTTTTTTTGTCTACACTTTATTAAATGGGGATAGGAATCTTTTTATGCTATTGCACATAAACCCCAAACACCTGCTGCTAAAAGGGATCCAGGTTACTGATGCAGTATGTACACTAATTGGATCTTACTTCAGTGTTATACCTTTGAAAGTATTCTTTTAATGATTTAGTAATTTATGGAAAATAATGTATTGAGAAAACGGTTAATACAGATGCAGAAGACGAAGACTCCCAGGCCAAAACTCTTCTGCAGTAAATTGTTTACCCTAGAGGAAAAGCAGTCTGAGGAAGATTCCATTTTGGTTTGAGTTTTACAAGGCTACAGAAAGGTTTCTATAGAATATGAAATATTGGAAGGTACCTCTAGAGGTAATGTAGCCCAGTCTCCCATCTGAATCCATCTGGATTTTCAGATAGCAATACAATGTCCAACATCTTGCTACCTGCCAGAGTCTTCTGAAGGGTCACTGGGATGACACCCCTTTGCCCCATGAAACACTTTCTGTTACCATGTATATGCATTGGTAGATGTGCTGGTGAGGTGGATTGCATGTTAGAGTTCTCCAGGCAGCTTGTCTAGGTTAGTAAGGTCATTATGTTATATACTTACTTTAAATTCATGTTAAAGTAAGTGCAAACAGAAGGCTTTATTCAGATGAATTGAAATAGGCAATTAAGTGTGACCATGTATTTTGTATCTATACACACTATGTATCTCTCTCAATTAAATAGAACCAAGCAGAAATGTTTTTCAAAAGAGGTGAAGAACAAAAAGAATAAATGTTTGAATACTGCTGAGCCAATAAGCCAGCTGTTAAGGGCCTACCATCTTCACTGCATGCTCATATCCTCTCTCTGCTGTGGCCATTAGCGACTTCTGTCCTGTCCTGGAGTCCGCTTTTCCCTCCTTCCACAGACAAATTATGGTTGTCATCTCACCTTGCATAGAGACATTTTACCTCACTGGATAGTTCAGGGGAAGGTTAAGAAAAACTAAATGGTTTTTTGAATTCTCAATGAAGAAATGGCTCAGCAATGTCAGAGTAGCACTAGACTCCCCAAGGGATGCTGTGGGAATGCAAGACCAGGAAAAGGGAGTAAAATCTTGGACATCAACAGTGATATGACCTAAGATGAAATTAGACAGTCTGTCTCTTGTCCAACTGATTTTCTGCCCTAATAAGTTTACTGTCAGAGGTTCTGATTTTGTACATACCTTCATTTCTGTTTATTCATCAACTTATTTGACCCAGGAGTCCAGGACTAAGCATTTCTTACCAAAAATTTGCTCTCTACCATCCTTACGCAGGACACAGGTTGCTTATTTCTCTTAATAGCATAAGCACTGTACCATTTTTCTGTCTTTTTTATTGTAATCTCAATTCCTACCTTGTTACAATGCACTTCCAGTTTCTGGTGTCAGCTCCATCAAGTTGGCTCTCAGCCAAATTTAGCTTCTTAATGGTTTCTTCCAGCTGTACATTTAACTTCTCCTTTAATATCTCCAAGTTATTCTTCTCTATTCGTAGCTTCTCTCCACTGTCAGCTTCCTGTGTTCAATAAAAGCCAAGCTATATGGAATACTTAACCTCATATGAAGCATGGTATTATCTCAAATGGTGGTGAGATAGGATCAATGCTGATGTAGAGGAAAACTGCATTGAAGACTACTAGCACTACAATTTCCAAATCTGATGTTGGGCTAGTTCTTGGATATCTCCTCTCCACATTTTGTTCTGATGTGTTTGTTTTAATTTCCTAGTTTTTTATTTACAGTTCAATTGTTAATGGCTCATTCCAATGTACCCCTATGTTTTTCCCAAGTTAGTCTATCCCTTCTGTTGTGCCCACCCCTGAAGTTTCCTAAAATGATAAACCCCGCCCTATGTTCCAGCTCCTTCCCTGCCAGTCAGTGTTTCCCTGCCCAGCTCCTTCCCATCCATCACAGTTGCCCATCCCCTGTTCCAGACCCTTCCTTCTCAATCCTCCCTCCAGCCTATCCCTGCACGGTTCCTCCCCTTGGGGTGTCACCCAAACCTCGATGCCCCATTGCCCACGTGTCCCCAGTCCTCCCTCATTAGTTCAGGATGTTGTCAATCCCACCTTGGACTCCTCCCCTCTCCCGACCTTATTGGTTGTAAGTTTGTGTCTGCCCCTGGGATTCATCCCCCATATAAAAGCCCCTGCACACCCCAGGTCGGTGTCTCTTTGTCCCTGACCCTCTCTGAGGAAATAAACATTTGGGAATCATACAAAGGATCCCTCTCTGGTTTTTGCTCTAATCCTCAATGCCTTTCCCACCTTGGTGCTACAGAGAGCAGTCTTGCTGCCAGGGGATCCAGCAGCCACTGCCTGATCTCTACCTGGGTCTGTTCCAGACCAGGAGGGACCACTCTGGGCACAATCCGAGACCAGGGCTGGCTGGGGAACCCTCTCAAGCACTGTGTCAACATTAATGAAAAAAATTCTCTCATGGCAATATGAGTGTTATATCAACCATTAAGAAAAATAAAAACCATATACTTACCATAACCAGAGCCTAGTGGAAATAAAGGGATGCATTAAAATGGTCATACCTTTTTCAGTTCTTTACGCAGTCTCTCATTTTCGGTAATGAGTTTTCCCATTCCTCTGGTTTTAGATTCATAATGCACACTCAGCTGGCCCTCCAGATCAAGTTTCTTTTTTTCCATTTCAGACTAAAGATCAAACAGTTTGTTTACATTGCTTAGTAGAAGATTTCAGATTTCCATTTTTAAAGCACAGCATAGTGACAGCTACTTAGCACAGTGAACATTTCATCACATAGTTAAATATAACCTTAAGGTACAAAGTACCTTAAATCATTCAGTACATTATACTAAAATGGAATTTTGCCTTTCTGTTCCATATATTTCATACCTGGCATTTTCAAAACAGTTTTGTGCCAATCAGTATCAATAGGCTTGCTATTCCTTTCTGTTACTAACTTGCATATAAACTGTTACATAAATATAGTTACTGGAAATAAATCTGTACCTTTAGCCTCTCATTTTCCTGCTCAAGAACAAGTAATTTTTCATTAGAAACCACAGCTGGAGCTTTTTTCAGTTCTTCATTTTCTCTTTGGACTCTCTCTACAACCTTTTTCATCAAGCCAATTGTTTTTTCCAGTTCTGGGACTGTCTTTCCACTTCTACCAGCCTACAGAGGGAGGAAGGAAAAAAGTAAAAGTGAGCAAACAGTTCATCTTAATGTTCTGAGATACTCCAAATCTTACTTTATTGCTTGTTTTCCCATTGCAATTAATATTTATAGAAAAAAAAAAGATGCTTTATTTCGATATGACTTGAACCCTAGAATTTCTTGCATACTTACTTCTCCAAAACATCTAAGGATTTATTAATCCCCCAAGTCAACAAATCCTTCATTTTCTATGTTACCCATGCAGTTAAGTCTCAAAATCTACTGTACTCATGAACTAAACTGAAACATTAGGAAAATAAATCAAAGAACTATTTAATTTATTTAGCTTTTCTTGTAAAAAAATTCCACAAACCAAGAGACCATGCAATTGCATAAATGCTAATACTGTTGGGGGAATAGAGTAAAAATGGCCGAAAGCTTGAGGGAAGAAAAGAAGCTTTTTTAGTAACCCTTCTTCTGCTGACTTAAAATAACAGAAGAACTATATATTATAGCATAAGTAGATCACCCTTTCCACAGGTATATATTCTTCTTGCAAGATGATAAATAAATGTGGGGGGAAATATTGTAATTTCTCTATTTTTCTTCTTTCATTACATTAATTAATGTGCTATAAAATCTGTTACGGAGTCTTCAAATCCATTTATTTTCTCATCCTCTTTGTAGCAATCTCCCCAGCAATCATAATTTAAAGATGCTGCTGCTTCTAGTTCTGTGGCCATAAGGAAAATGGGGAGAATTTTACTCACCAGACTTCTACATAAATGTATATAACGACCAAATTTCAGGAGTAAAAACTACTTATTTTACTTCTGTAAAACAACTGGTCTCTGTTGGTAAACAGTAGAGTTAAAGAAACAGTTGTCACATCTTGCTGCTTATGAATGGAGAAAGATGTAGAATTTGCTGTCTCCTCAGAACCTTTGTGTGAAACAGTTGTATAAACTGATTTTTCTTGTCCAAGAATAAATACCACTGCATAAGAGATACAGGTACACAAGTACTCCATGCAAAGCATGAATATAAGAATGAAAAATATCTGATCTTTTCCAGGTACCCAGAAGCAGAACTCATTCTCTCCTTCTATATTGAGCTACAAAGAGCTACAAAGGCACTTAGGACCTTTTATTAATTCAGCTTTCCTTAGAAGGTCAAAGAAATAATTTGATAAATGAGCAGCAGGAGGCACATTGCTGAGAACTTTCTTCCCTTTAACTTTGGAAATATTGTTCTATTAAGGTAGTTGACAGTAGCTAGTGTAAAATTTAAGTGTGTCACCTTCCATAGTAGAACAAACAAAAACCTTCACTAACAGTAACTTACCCTTTCTTAATCTGCACCAAATCATTTACATAACTACATGAATGTAATTTTCATTATTATGGCTGTAACAGCTACTTATTGTACAAATATGCTTCTGAAGATAACTAATCTAAATGACAAAATAAGGCCATGATACTGCAAATATTTAATAGCTTAGGTCTAATCCTTCTAATGGTCCTGTTAACTTAATGTCATTAATTTATTATAGCATTTTGCCAATAAAATAAACAAGAACAATTCATGTTTGGTTTTGGTTGATTCCAAATGATTTTCCTTCAATAATACTTTGCTTTTTTTTGTATTTTATTTTCATTTACTTATGATGAAAAGTGCTGTTAGAATACTCACCCCTCTAATGCTGCCCAGCTTTCGTTCAGCTTCAGCTTTCTCTTTTTTGAGAAGTTCACACATTTCTTTTAAGTCATTTACTTGGTCCTAAAAGTAAAAAAAAAAATAAAAAAGCAACTTAGATCTCAAATTGAGATGAAAAACTGGTGAACAAAGTTACAGTGGTTTTACTTTGAAAAATTTAAGAGAAATCAATTTCCCAATGACATTTTCCATTATTTCTATAAGCTATTCAACCTTCTTATCTTTTGTAAAAACATGGAAAATTTACAGTATGTGCAGAAAAAAAATCCATTTATTTTTAGAGCAATTCCCTGACATGTGTGAGGATAAAGGGGACTAAATTAAGATGTTACCTTTAGTCTTGGCAAATCTTTATTGGCCTGCTCTAGCTGGAATCTTAGCTCAATGTTTTCAGATGACAATCTTAAATTTTCCTTTAAAACTTCTTGTTCCCTTCTATACTGATCACTTGATCCTATTCCTGATGTCTTGAGAAAAGAGGGGAAAAATTATTATTAAGTGGTAATGTACTAATTCAATACAACTATCAGGTGTAGCAGATTAAGAGTAACAAATTTTTCACAGAAATGAAACAAGACAGTACTATTACCAGTTTTGATCTAATCTGCTTTGATTTTAACACCTTCTCTTACATTTCTTAAACTTACTTAACCTTTAAGGGAAGTTTATAAATCAGTATAAACCAATAAAAATTTTGTCAAACCAAAATTACTTCTCCAACTATTCTGTAGAAGTACATCTCAAAGACTAAAAGATAAAGAAGCTACTGAATGAAGTAAGCTATGACACTGTACCTGAGAACAGCATCTAATTTTAGGGGCATACTCTGATAGGTTTTTAAGTAGCACATAGGTCATAAATTTCAACTATGTCAAACGGTTCAGAGAGCAAGCCAGGAACAGTAGTATGTAACTCTCATTTAATCTGTTAGTTCCCAAAATTTTAAGTCTTTATCCATGGAGGACAGTGATTTCAACAACACAAAGATGGCTTTGCATACTTAAGAGTGCTAACTGAAATCACAGTGACACAGTAAATTATTATGCCTGACTAGTAAAGAGTAAAACCTTTCAATAATTTAACAATCACTGTTTTTTACAAATATAATTTGGGAATTAACTGTATGATTCATTACTTCATCACTAATTAGAGGAATCAAGTATTTGCTTCATTAAAGCATATTTTAATTTTTTTTAGTGTAAATAATAACATATCATAAGTCTCTTAAAGAATGAAGGACATCAATTAGCTCTGTTTATCTTTGGGGTTATCTGTAAACTCTCTGGATCAAAATTTTAGAACTGACAGCAGCCTACTTGTGAGCTGACATGCACTGCCTATCATGACAGTATAAGGTTTGCTTTATGGACCACTTGGTAAGTACTTCAATATGCCTGCAGCCCATGCATAGGAAAGCACTGCTTTATCAAGATCAAACGATTCTATTTCTACATCATTTGTACTGAAAAAAATGCTAGAGGGCCACTACAATATCAAACCTCGGGTCTTTCACAAAACTCTGGGGTAGTTTCAACCCCTTCTGTACAGCTTTGGTCATTTTCCTGTTTATTCTCTGCAGTGTGTTGATTCATTTCACTATTCATATTTATTTTCTCTGCATCACAGTTATTAGTTTGATTAAGAGGTTCCCCTGAATCAGACTGATTGCAGCTCATTTTGTCAGTATGAGGCTCTTCTACACATTCTTCTTCATCCACATTTGATTGCTTGAAGATTTCTTGCTTCCTCTTTTCTTCTTCACATTTCTCATTAACTTTTCCATTTTCAGGTTGGGTTATGCTTCCTTCTTTTTCACCGCAGTTCTCTTTACCAGCTTCAGCTATAATTTTGTTTTCCAGTCCTTCCCTAGAAATATCTGTGTCCTTGCATTTCTCACTATCTTCAGGGTGCTGTTCAGGAGACACTTCTCTGCTTACATCTGCAGCAGCCTCCTGGCCTTCATTATGCATGATGCATGTTTGCATGTCTGTGTTCTCATCTACTTCACTGCCATCATTAACTCTGTTATTAGTCCAATGTTTGATTTCATCCCTATTTGAAACAGATTTCTTGTGAGGGAAATTCAGATACTTTTGTTTACTGACAGTGATAGGAACAGACTTGGTCAGTTCAGTTTGGTCACATGTACTCTGAGTCAAGTTGAAGACAGAGTGAAGCATGAAAGAAAAGCAGAACACAATAAAAGAAAACAGGAAATAAAGGAAACTAGAATGTACTGTTAAGTCTATTCTTGAAAGATTAAGAAAACTTAATGCAAAATTTGCAATATAATCGACCTTGTAAAAATCAAAGCACAACAAAAACACCTAATGTAACTGAAATGAAGCTCACTGTTTTCCCAAACTCTGTGCATCTTAAATTTTTACTCAATATATAATATAAAAGTAGTCTCTCAGTTGCAGACTCATATTTAAAAATATATTTTCCTTATTTCTCCACATATGTTAGGATGCTGAAAATTCCAGCTTCTACCCATAGGACACAGAAACTTTAAGTTTTGGGGATCTGGGAGGTTTTTATTTTGGTTTGTCGGGTTTTTTTAAAACCGCTAAAAGCTGAGTATTTCATATCCTGCTGTAGAATACTGTCATTTAAATAAAACCAGCTAAGTGACATAGAATACCACCATAGTGAAATAGAAGAGGAAGACTTTTCCTAAGTAGTGTTCTTCGTAATATGGTTACATTATTAACTTACCAAGGGTCTTAAAAATGTCTCTCTTGAACATTGTCTCTGCAATGCATGAAGCTTTTCCTGGAGGTATTGATTTTTGAAGTATAAATCCTCTACAACAGAGTCTCGTGGGATTGCTTGTAGTGTTCTACATCAAGAAATGGATCAAGGCAAAACAAACAAATGGCTATTAATGCAGAAAAATATTCCTTAAGGTAAAAGCACAGTGAAATACTGGATTTCTACACTGGATTTTCCCAGTGTTTCTAAGCTAGTTATTCTAAATCAACATTGGCCATATTTCAACTAATCCAAATGAAATTAAGATACTTGCTTTGGCAAAAGGAATTAATTCTTTTCAGATGTGTACAATTAGTCAGGTGCATTATCCACCATGATAATGATAATGGATTCAAAGGTATACATTTCCTAACTGCACTTAGCAGTTCCAGTAACTTTCACCAACTATAAACTGTAGTCAAAATTTTTCACAATAAGAGCTGTATGTTATTCATATTATTTAGCCTTTTTAGAATAATGAAACAAAGCTGCATAATCTCTAAACATGCACAACTACTCCCAAATACTGTCAAATTTGCTCACCACAGACTCTAAGAAGAAATTCCTGTTTCTTTATTTCCTTCTTGAATTATAGTTTGCCTATTAGAGACTATCTCATTCCATGAATTTTTTACTAATTTAGATTTCTCACTTTTTATGTTCTTTTAAAAAGTCTCTCACCTCACATGTGCAACTTCATTTTCCAACTCTAGATTCCGTTTTCTTAGTTCTTCCACTTCTTTTTCAGTTTCTGTGGCCCGTACTCCAACTACACGGTCAACAGTGACACCAGTAGTCTTCAGTTTCTTCTGTAGAGCAATTTTCTCTTTTTCAGTCCTGCAACATCCAAGAAAATTTACATTTTAAAGCTTATTTGCCAATTTGTCTTCTTGAGGAGAAAATATTTTCTGTCCTAAAGAATTCACATTTGCATTTTATCTGCTTACTGAACCACACTCCATTTTCTGTTTAATAAGGTTACTGTACAGACAGTAAAGCCTCACCAAAATCCCAACTCAAAGCCCAAAAACACCAATGGATTTTAAGTCAGTATCATGCATGTCATAAACAGCTTGTTGGTCTTGCCTGTGTTCAATGTGAAATTCAGGGAAGGCTTGCTAAGAATAAAAGCCATTTTGAAGTCGTTTCAAATCACAATTTAATAACAGCTACAATTACCACCACATCTTTCATCAGTAAAATATTGTCATTACTTCACTGAAGCAAACATAACATCTGCAGAAGGTATGGACATATGGTTGTTTCCTGAAAAGACTTCCAACTCATAATCCTAGAACCTGTCATTACTGCAGTAAAACTACAAGTATCCAGAACTAGCAACCTGATTAAATAACACCACTGTGAGAAACAGCCTGTCTGCATAAAGCTGTTATTTGCTTTATGAGAATAACAGAATGCTAAGCCAGGAAGCATGATAAAGGACTTAAATTAGTTTTATCTCAAGACACTTTCTTCTCATAGAGGTAGTTGGCTTCCACAAGCAAAAGGATACTAGGGGAGTTAGTAGCCTGCTGCCTGAAATATAACTAATCATTAGTCTCAACAGCAATGTCAAATTCTTGTCATCAATCTCATAAACATAACAACCTGCAATAATTACTATATGTCAAACATATCTGGATTTCCCTTACATCCTCATTTTGTAGCTGAATCAAGTAAAACCAACTCACTTTGTATGAATTTCCTTCAATGCATTCAACTGTTTGGATAAAGCATCTGCATCTTTCTCCTTTTCCCTTAGTTTGTTCCGCAGTCCTTCCATTTTGATTTGCCATTTTTTACCTTCATCCCATCTAATTATTTCCTCCTTGGAGGTCTGTGAAGAACGTAAATAGATTATGCATTTCCCTTTGATTTCTTCTCTTAAAGGAAAACAAGCAAACACATTAGAAAACTAAGAATGATATATTCTTCATTTATCAGTTTAAACCCAGAAGCCATAGCAGGCATCTATTATTTGCCATAGCTAAGTAGCAGGTTCAGCTGGATACACTGCTGTGACTGGTACATAAAGCTAATGTAGTTGATTGCTCCTACCAAATTCCTCCTTAGCTTTTAATATTAATTTTACAAAAAAAGGAGTGAAGTACTTTGTGAAATTAGAGGTGCTATTGCAATGTGTCCTTTTACTTCAAATTACACATTAGATTTAAGACAAAGTAGGTTTTTTGTATGCTATAATACTCCAGTATACTTTATAATTAATATGAGAAGCCACTAATTAGTTACTGACAAGCAAGTAACAAGCAAGAAACCAGGAAAAACTTTATAAGTTAACACAACTCTAATTACTCAGAACTTTGACTATGTGGAGATCACAATTGTCAAGAATAATCACTTATAGAGACATCATCTCTTTCAACATTCACTCCTCAGTATTTTGTGCTTTTACTATTACATTGATTTCACAAAAGCACATTTGGCAGAACTTATGTAATAATTTCCACCATAACCTAAAAAACCTTCATTTTCTAAGATTTTGTATAATTAAACATCCATTAGAAAAAGGCAGGAAGATATTAAGATACCAGTACTAAGTAACAAGAGCAATAACAAAGAGCATGAGAAACATGACAAGTTGCACCCATGAAACTGCTTTTTTTCTGATCAAGTTTGGCTGATAGACTTTAGAAGAAATAGGGAGAGGTGTACAACTCTCAGCTGAGGAGCTCTTTCAAAGCCATGATATAAATATCACATACCTTGTCTTCTCTTAGACCCTTTTTTTCTGTTTGTTCACACTTTTTCTCAAGTTCACTTTCCAACTTTTTAATTTTTTTCTGAAGCACATCTATCAGATTTTGTTCATCAGCTTTGCTCTGAAAAAATTACAAATTTTTACAGCTTCAAGTTTAGTGACTACTGAGATTTTTTTCTCTAGACGAAAAATAAAGATTTTAATTCCAAATTGGTAAAATCAGTTTAAAACCTAAATGATATTTTTAAAATTCTCTTTAAATTATTATAGTATTGGAATGTAACTTTTCCCTCTAAACTGAATAACCAGCAGCAAGTAGCTGAAATTTAAAAAATAGATAGATGATTCTTCTGTAAATCCCTTACTTTTCCTCTGAAAGGGGAAATAAGGACAGCCAGGAAGAAGACAAAGTACCATTTTTCCAAGAAGCTATGAAAGTGGTTATTTAACTCCTCAGACTCTTTCAAACGTATTTTAAGAAGTACATAATTTATTTTTTTTTTTTAGCTGAGGGAATAAAACAAGCTAATAGCTTTCATGTAACCCAGCTGATGAGGAAAAAATAATTTTTTTAATAAACTGTAAGATACTTAAATCTTTCATCCCCCCAAATCAGCTCATCTATATAGAAACTTGACCAAGATCAAATATAGTTTGAAAAGTTACTTCTACCTGAATGCTACTGCTTAGCCTCCTAATCCGGTTCTTCAGTTCTTCATTTTCTTTTTCTATTTCGGTTTTTTCCCTCAATATTTTAGCAAATGCTTTTTCTTTCTTCTGAAGCTCTTGGTTTAAGTCATTTCTTTCATCAGACAATGATGTTTCCTTGCTTTTACTTATTTTAAGGTTATCTGTAAGTTTTGTAATCTGATTATTCAATTCCTCTATCTGTGTCTGGAAGAAAACAAAAAAGTCAGCCAAGACCCCAAATCAAGCTGATCAACAAACAATACAACACAGCAATACAATGACATTACCTAGTACTCACCGTAAGCCCCTTTGTTTGTTTGTCAACAATCTCCTGGACATTCATATGTGCCTCTTTTTGTGATGCAGCAGAAATAATTTGCTGTTCAGCATTGGCAGTCATTTCTGCTCGGAGTTCTAGAAGTGCTTTACTCAAAGCCTGAAAATAATTAATTCAATTTTTTTTGTAAGTGAAGATGCTGCTACCAAACAAGAAAAGGCAGTTATAATTTACTTTGGCATGTTTTGCAGTTACATTGTACCTCCTGCTCAGCTACACAAAGAATTCTTATGCATTATGAAAGATTTAGTATTTAAGTGACATAGAGATTAGTTTTTGGTGACTAACTTTGTGCTGGCTCTCTTTTATGGCTAACTGGCTCTTCAGCTGTTCCACCAGGTTTCTCAATGTTGCTGTGGGTGCTCTATTATTTGCTTCTTTTTGGACCTCTAATTCAGCTTTAACTTTTGCTAATTCTTTCTCCTTCTGCGATAATATGTTCCTCAGTTCATTTGCTTCTTCTTTTATTTGTTCCACATCAACTGTGTACTTTTCTTGAAGCCTAATTAAAAGAAAAAACATTAATAGGGTAATAAGTAAGCAAACTCTAAATAAATCACAAAGGACATAATGTTTTATTCTTATTATCATTAAAGAAAAATACACTTAGATTTGGAAAGAGCAAAGAAAGACTGACTCAAAAAAGGCAGCCCACATTTAATAAGAGAATTACTCATGAAGGTCACAAAATTACATTAGAGCATTGCTCATTTTCATTCCTGGCCCTTACAGGTAAAGAAAGCATCATATTTTTTCCTTTTAAACATGGGTTAAACTTTCACAAGTTTAAACTTGTTCAGCAGCAAAGCCAAATGGATGTGTCATGGGGAGAAAAGTGACAGATCACAAGTCAGCAAGTAATACAGTAACTTAGAAACAACTTTCTTTTTCACTAAATGGCACAAAGCAAACATTTTTCCAAGCTACAGTAGCAGCCCCAGTGAAGGGCAACTGATTCAAAATAACTTAAAATTGTCAACTATACTAATGCTTTTGAGATTTTCTTCAGGTAAGTCAGCAAAAACATCTTCAATTTGATAGATCGGTCCTGTAGCAGTAAACATAATTGACTTGAACCACTCCCATTGTGACTTATGTTAATAGTTTAAAAACTTACTGGGCTCTGATTGTCTCAAACTCATTGATTTTCAATACAGTAATTTGTTTTTGTTTCTCCAAATCAGATGAAGTTTTCTTTAATTTTCCAACAAGTGAAGCAAGAGAATTATCCTGTTCTGCTACAGTTTGCTCTAAGTGATGAAAATATTTGCTGCTGGATAGGGACATAGAATTCTTCTTCCCTAACTCCTGTAAAACACAACAAATGCAAAACACAACAAATTTTAAGTTTTAAGCAAAAGATAAGCATTACTCATGCATTTTTTAACTCATTCCTAAATATAATCAAGCATTTATAGCTACTATTTATTTACTGAGATGTGGTTCTTAGTTCACAGAGAAAACAGTCAGGCTGGTTTGAAAAGAGCTTTGTACATCTAATGATCAACAGACTATCAATAGCAGAACACGTTTCACCTTATAAAGTGCAGAGAGAATTTTGAATTGAAATGGGTTAGCTTAATATAACCATACACTAAATGAGAATAATAGAAAGCAATATATAACCCTCTCTCCCCTAGAATTCTCCATAAACTAGGATGGTATGCAAAATGGCCATATATACTGAGGTGGTAACACCTGACTTCTAATGCCTCTCATGTGAAATCTCTCAAAAACAACAATTATATATCAATCACCATTTTATTTTTCCTGTCGTCAGTTATTACTCACTTTTGACTGCAAAACTGATCTTTCCAGCAACAAAGTAAAAAATATAGGAACAACTTCACTGATTCTACAAATACAAGACTTACCAAAGCAGTCTCTTTGAATTTATTAAGGGAATTGTCGGTATACAAATCCAACTTCTGGTGTAGAACTCTTAGGTCTTCCTCATGCTTCTTTGCTATTTCTTCTTGTTCCTGTTAGTTCAAAATAAAACTCTAGAGATGTACACTATCACAGAAAGTCATGAAACTGCAGGGCCTTCAAATTGTTTGTTCACTCATTGCTCAATATTACTCCCCAGAATTTCCTCTAATTCTGTAAGTTTCTAAAATTCTTTTCTTCTAGTTATAATCAATGATTTTCTTTTTTTCCTTTTTACACTACTGGGTAAAAAAAATCAACTCTTGCAGTTTTAAGCCATGTAGCAAGTAGTATGGTGTAACAGCACAGAAGCTGGAGAACAAAACAGTTGGTGCTGGTCTTCACCAACTGTGACTATCAGTCCATCCATCAGGACGGACAGTAATAGCCATACCAGGTACATGTTAAGTCTATGTACTTTGCACTACAGTGTGATCCCATGGATGGAATGATAGCACACTGAGCACAACAGGCTCATTTTAAGACTGCATCTTCTGGTTCTTTTCCCTAAATGAAATCCCTTGATTTCTCCCAAAAGAAATAGCTACATGTGTTAACCAAAACACACTAAGTGAAGACGAAAGAAAGTCTGCTTTGGAAATGTGCTTCTGATCCACACTAAAACTGATGCATGTTTCTTCTTGAAGTACCTCTTTGACAAAACATTTATGCTTTAAAATATGTTTTATGGATATAAAGAAAAAACAGTATGAATTATACTTAAATAATATATAGTATGCTGAGACACACTATTTATGCTTTTAAAAATGCTTAGTTTAAAATATGCTTTAGGAAGAATATTATCCATAAATGTATGTCTTTCTTGTACTTTCTAAATTCACTACCAGATGCAATCCAGAGATCTGCTGCAAATACTGAAAAATCACAAAGAAATATACAAAATATACTGAGACCACTTCAGAAACCACTTCAGCAGAATTTTAATTTTCTTCATGTCACACTACTTTAATTCCTAGACAGGCATTATATTCATAAACACTTGATTGAGCAAACCTACTATTCTAAAAAGCTAAAAAATTCTATACGAACTTTCTACATATGAAGTAAGAGTCTCTGTTCTGTTGGAGATCAGAAATTTTTCTTTTTAGATTTCACTAGCAATGAGAAAACAAAGACTCAACCAAAACAACTTGAAAATGGACGAAATTTCAGAAAAAAAGTTTAACTACCTCTCTTGCTTTAGCAAGCATATGTTGGTATCTTTTTAAAACTTCCTCCTTTTGATTTAATCTTGCTTGCATATTTGCAATGGTTTGATGAGCAATTTTAATGGCATGACAGTACTCTGAGTCATCTTCTTGTCTGCTTAATTCAGCCATTATTTTCTCTCCTGATGTTGCAGGTAATCGAAGCCTTAACTCATTTATAACTTTGTCTCTTGATATAACATTTTGTTCAGCTTTCCACAGAGCAGAATCCTTTTCTTTTAATTTCTACAACAAAAGGCAATTTATGCATTTCAAGAATTCAAACACTGCAAAAAGATCTTACTTTTAAAGAAACATACCAGCAAGGGGTGCCTAAATGTACATATAAACACAAAACATTTTGTACTGGTTCTGTCTGTATGGGATTACTATTAGATGAAAATGTCCCAGAACATCATTACTGTGTTTTTATGTATTATTTGCTTAGCACAAGACACTTAAATGGTTCATTTTGTCCTACCAAATGAAGAAGCTGATGCTTTTCAAATTATTTAAGAACCACAAAGTATCTTCAGTAGCAAAGCTGCAATTTAACAACCCAAAATAAAAGTATTTTGTAGCACTTGCTATATTTAACTAGGTAGAGTCAACTGAATTTTGTACAAGCAAGGGGCATTTAACCCTACTAAATGGATTAATAAAAAACATTAGAAAATTCTCCTCTATGATTTATTCCAATGGAAAAGCATTTAATTTTATTTGTGGTGTGATTATATTATTTACATTTTCTGAGTGATAAATATGTCAAAATGACATTTAAAAAGGAATATTTTTCATGGGGGGAAAAAAAAAAAGAGCATGGAAACACAAATTTTGTGACTTTAAATTATAATTTATACATTAAATTACCTCCTCCAGTGATCTGCAGGTTGCCCTAGTTTCCAGAATTGTTCGAGTATGTTCCTGAATCTTTCTTAAAGCCAACTCAAGTTGTTGTGGGATTGGCAAATTATGGTCTGGAACTGAGCCTGCAGCCTCTTCTAACTGCACAGAAAGATTCATACTCATGTAATCTGACAGCTCTGAAAAACATGCTTGTGTGTCTACTTTTAGTGCACGTACCTTTAAAGCTGTGCTAAGTACTTCAGTCTGTTGATGATCATACTGGTCTACCTGACGCTGCAGTTCTACTTCTCTCTGATCCCAAGCCATTTGCCTTTCTTCATGAAACTGTAACAAATGTTTGATAGAAGTAGTTTATTTATTGAAGGCAATGGGAATTTTATAGACAACTTCGACTGACAAAATAGCTACCAAAAAGTAAAACAATTGAATGAGCTATTAAAAAGGGTTATGAAACCAAGATATAAACACCTGTGTGAAAAAAATTATTAGAAAATCACTTAGTAAAACAAGGAATAGGATATTTTTTCAAGGAATGCAGGAAATACATACCTTGTTCTGCTGTACAATTTCTTCTTCCAGGTTACTGATTGTACATTCATATTCAGAAATTATATTACGCAAATACTTCACCTCTTCCTTTTGCTTGACTAATTCTCGACTGAGTTTAAGTTCCTGCAGATGGAGTTCCTCTGTTTTCATGTGCCATTCAATTACCTTGCAATGAATAACACACAATATATTATAATTTACCTCAGGCCAACTAGATGTGGCTTCACTCTTTAGCTTTTAGGCAGGACAGAACTTCTCAAACTAACTGGAAGACAGATATTCTGCCTTTAAAGCTTCTTCACTTTTCCTGAATGAGGAAACATGACAAGAACATGAAACTGCAAGGGGATTGACTGACAAGTGCAGCAGCCAACTGGAAAGGCAACAGGTTTCCCATACACTGACAAAAGTGCATTGCAAACAATTTTCAAATGACCCAAGTTATACCTTATCTATTTGTCCAGACTGAACAAAAAAAGTATGGAAAAAGGTTTGTATTTGTAGATTTGTTTGGTTTGTATTTTCTAAAAGAGCAAGAGAATTCAAAACCATTAAAAACTGTATGTATTCAGAAAAATGTACGTGTATTAACAGACATACTCATGTCAAAATGTGCTAAAAAAATATTTGAAAACTGACTTAAAACTAAAACATGCCTAGAGCATTACAACCATTGCTTACATGCAGACACAATAGTCTTTAGTCACAATAGATACAATCATATTATCTAACACACAGTGATCTTGAAGAGAAGTGAGAAAGCCTTCTTAAAATTTCAGGGCAACAGTTGCAAAATACACTTACGTAGAATTACATGAGCACAGTAACATTTCTAACCATGTTGTCTAAATTACTGCCCCTGGATTTTTTTTTAAAAGACATGGATCTGGAGTGGAGATTTCACTGCAAGTTCATGGAACAAAGCTTCAGAATGCTACTCTCTATTTAAGTTAATTTAATTCATTATTTAATTAGATTCATAATTTAATTCAATTTATATAACTGCTTTTATAGTTAGTACCTAGTTCCTGTGTGCCTTAATTGGGCACAAAAGAAGATAATTACTTCATATAACCGCATTGACTTTTACAGAAAACAAAATATGACAGCTGTCATATTCTAACAGTGTATTTTGAAATCAGTAAGCTTTGCACTAAAACACAGAGAATAAACTGAACTGAAACTTAATTTAAATGCAGATCAGATAAGCAAAGCTATTGGAAGCTGTAAAATCACAAACCTTTTGAGCTCCTCTTGTATCCTTCAATGCACTTACTAATTCTTCTAAACTTTTCAGTTTCAACTCCAGCTCTAGTGCTCTGTTTTCTGCATTTCGACGCTCCTGCTGGGCATGCTGAACTTCTTCCAAGATCTTCAGTTTGTCATTCTGTAGCTGAATCATTGTTTTAGAGAATTTTTCTTGCTGTGCTAAAGGCAAAGCACCACTAAACTGTCGCCGCAAAGACTGAACCGTCTGTTGTAGATGTTTGGCTCTATTTCTTCCTTCAAGTCGGGCAAAATATAAGGCTTGGTCTCTCTCATCAAGTTTCTGCTCTAAATGCAGATTATGGATCTCCACCTTCTGTAGTTTCAATTTAAACTTCTCCAATCTGCCTATAGCAACAGATTCACTAACTTGAAGGGCTATGATATCTTGATGCAGTTTGGCAATAATTGCTTTCTCATCTGACTGTGCCTAATAACAAAATTGATATAATAAATTTATTTTTCATTTTAACGCAAAATATGTTAACACAGTTTATATGTAAATATAAATAAGCTACTTATATATATATAAGTATTGTATATTACATGTATTTTATTCCACAGAAAACTGTAAGAATCAGCCTCTAACAGGCTTTTTCTATTGTTTCTACAGCCACATTTTAGAAGTACACATTTTCACATACTGATCTTAAAAATGGTTTCTTTCCAAAATACCAGAAACTGAGGAAGAAACATGCATCTAAACTTAGAAAATATGGTAATATAAATGCTGACACAAGTGTTGGATTTAAGGTCTCAAACCTTTCTATAACGTGAAACCAAATTCCAATAAATTGTTTTAGCTAATAACATAACAAAATAGTAAACCTATTGCAAATCTTCAATATTTACAAGTAATTTATTGCCTTGTAAAAAATGATCAGACTTTCCTCACCATGAGTTTTTCCTTGACCATGAGCTATTAATGATACAGGAATGAATATGAATATTATGTAAACAACATGGAAAAAGGTCAGGATCTGTAATAGCTGCACAGTTAGAAATGGAATAAATGGAGAAGGGAATAATTAATGCAATACAGAACCTTTGAAAGGGTATGGGCACTACAAGGACTAACTTGCTAAGGTTCTTCTGAAATACTTTTGCTGTTTTCTAATTCATTGCAAAATTACTTCATTTCTTTTCACTCCAGGGAAAAAAGAATCCAAACTGCAGTTTTAATAAAGGCTGAATTTTACCTGGTAGTCTAAAATTTGCATTCTAAGATATTCCACTTCTTTATCTCTGTATTGCTGGCGTGTCTCCAGAGCTTCAACTTGTGTTTGTGCTATATCACACAGTTCTCTTAACCTCTCAGGAAAAAAAAAGTGAATTGTGTCACTTGAAACCTCTGAATAACCTATTAAGTTTTTCTACATAGAAGATACTAAGAAAAGATACTTAGTATGTTTCCTCATAACAAAACATTTAGACTTCATACTTTTCAGCACACTCTTCTCTACTACTTAAGAGTTCTGGTTAAGAAAATTCTTCTGAATCACCTCTCAACTTTTTCACAGGATGTTTTCCTATACATTATACAGAAGTTTGCTAGTAGTAACCTACTCCAGGAAAACAATGCCATGTTTTTTTTTTTACCTGAACTAAGCATCTCTGTCTTCTATTTCTCTCCTAGTTCATGATATAAATATTCAACATTTTCTAAATGCTCAAAATATTTCATTCTCAATTCCCTTCTCAGCTTCCCCAAATCTAGTAACTTATTTGCAGTGCCAAAAATCACTGCAAGTATCCCTATAGACTTTGCTGGTTTAGGCATATTAACGGGATTACATTCATTACTCAAAGACAAATGTTCATATCAACACATCTAAAAAGCTCAGATTTCCAGTTTATGCAAAGTTAATCTCTTTTAAGTAAATGGAAAACCTCCCTCCTACTGTACCTTAATCTTTGAGATTTGAGCCTTTCAAAGAAAGAACTGCTTTCTAATTAGTTCTGAGATTTTCTTACACAGAACAGGGGCTGTGGCACAGAAACAAAATCAACCTTAATTAGTGTAAAAATACTACTATAAGTATTTAATTACACACTTACCCTATCTGTCCAGGCCAGCACTTAATTCCTTGTTCAAATTAAAATGAAACAAATTGCATTCTTTCTAGTCAGGAATTAAATGCTTCATTTTTAATGCCAAATTTGGCATGTATATGTACTGAAAAAACCAGGCACTGAAAACTGGATGTTAGTGATAAGTAGTGTATTATGTAAGACTAGTATAGCTGAATTTTTACACATTTCTGAACATACTGAATTCAAAATTTGTAACTTCAAGACTTACTTTGACACTTCAATCTTGAGCTCCATCTCGCGCTTCTCTAGGTCCATAATTTGTCGTCTATCTGCATCACTTACTGCCTTACTTACACTCTTGGACAGTTCATCTCTTAATTCCTGTTCTACCTTCTGTGCTTCCAGATTGATTTTGGTGAGCTTAAAAGAAAACAAAACCAGAAACAAACAAACAAAATGGTATCTTAAGCACATAACCAATCAAACTGCAATGAAACAGCAGCACCAAAAGTATTTTTTCTTTTTCAGTTATTACAAAACACAGTTCAGCTGTGATGAGGTTGTATTCATAAACCAGTTTCCCCTACTCTTTGCTTAAACATTTTTTTTTTTTTTTTGCAGGATTCCTTGCACATAGGAATGGATATGCAATTTGGCAGAGAAAAGGATTCTAAACTAAACATGATTTTTATTAGTGATTTTTCTTAAAGCCATTACTGCAATAAATTGCTCCTAAACTAAAATAAAAAATAAAAATAAATCAAGACTGACAATAATATTGTTCTTTTATTCTTTCTAAAAATACCTTTCTTAATTAAGTGATATTCCCTCAAGCAACCTGATTTTTCAAGTTGATTATCAAATACTGGGTAACTAATTTCAATTCAATTTTCAATTCAAACCAAAAAGCATTAAAATAGATAACCTTAATAATCTTAATCCTAACACAGAGAAGTCCCAGGACGTAATCAGTACATACAGATGAGGCCCATTATTTTGATACCACTTCTTCTCTAATAAAATAACTAATTTTCTAAACAAACAAAAAGAAGTTCAGGGTATCCTCACGTACCTGGAAAACTAAAAGTAGATGTTTAAGATGATTTATGACTTAAAAAGGTGTATGAAGTAAACTTCTAGTTATCAGTCCTTAAACTGGTATCACTTACAACTTTCATTAATTACATCCGTACAATCTTGTTATCTCTTTGTCAAACAAAAAAAGCAATTATACCAGGTTAGGAGGTACTGACAACAGGAGTATATGAAAGAGAAAAAGTATGTCCCAGAACTATAGAAATGGGGCAAAAAGGGACACAGAGGCACTAGTAGGAAAGAATGGCATTAGGAGTTCATCAACTCAGAATGAAGACCATCAGACCTAAAAGTACCACAAGACAAATAATATATATAAAAGAGGATATGAAAAATATGACACTAGGGTGCATCACCTAAAGCATTTCTTATAGAAATAAAAGAACCCATCCAATTACGAAAGGCTTTAGGAATACTGCTGCTGAAAAGCTTTATACACTTTCCATTACTCCACCTCCCAGACTAAATCAAATCAAAACTACATAACAAATATTACTAAAACAACAGAGAAACAGGGAGTCACACAACAGCAATCTAAAATAGTTAGACTTCACTCTAGCAAAGGACAAGGAGTGGAAATGAATACAATCTGTCAGCATTCCTATCAATTATTCTCTTCCTGTCCTTGTGCTTAAGTTATAGACCAGTAATGTCACAAAACCAAATCTGTACAATTCCTATAAATAAATGTATTGTAGAAACTACAATAAATTCTCCTACTAGTAAAAAATAAATTTCTATTAAAAATTCAAATATGAATAATATGGGCAAAAAAACCTAACAAGACTGATAGGACAGGAATGCTAAGGTTTATCAGCTTCAATGGCACATGACTTCTATTTCTGTACTACAGACAATGTCTGGCATAGGACATAGCCAGGCTGTAACAGAATCACGACTCTATCATTTGCACAAGGGATGTAAAGTTCTAACCTTTTTTTTTGCACAATTGGTAATTATAAGGAAAAAATTATAAGGAAAAGAGATCGTATTGATTAGACAAAAGAAATAACAAGTTTTGAACAGACTTTTTTCTTGGAGTCTGCTTACAAAACTAGGGAACTATCTGTCAAGATGCTCATCATATTTTTTACTATTAGTTAACTTTCAAAATAAACTACTGACAAACTAATTAGTTCTATTTTCACCAATGTCTTGTACATGAAAATTGCAGCTCATTAAGGCTGCAAAATTATTTTTTGCATCATAAGCTTATCTATTGACACATAAGCAATTTATTGACTCAAATTGATACTACTGATATAAATAATTTTTGAAAAGCTAAAAAATATGCTTTTAAGATGTATCAAATCAGGTTATTAAATCTCAGCAGATTTACCTCAGCAAATTTTGTTTCCAATTCAAAATTACGTTCTTCTATTTGCTTTACAGTACTCCTTAAGTGTTCATACATTCGTTGTGAATGTTCTGCTCTCTGTCTTTCATTTAGTTCCTTCATTTCCAACATTGTGATTTTCTTAGAAATGGACAAAATCTCACTGTTGGTTATTGCTTTTGTGGCTTTGTCCATGGCATTGTCACCCCCTACAAGAAAAAATATTTAAATTAAGAAATCCACAAACTGATTCAACCATGAAAACCATTGAAACCACCATGAAACCAAACATGAGTTTTGCTTTATCTGTTGCAAATAAACTTTATCATAACATCTGTGCAATTCTTTTTTATCTGGGAATGAAATCTATACAAAGAAACCCCAGCTATTAAGAAAGAATACTTTGCTACAAGGCATGAAACCAGCAAAAAGAAATCATTTTCTTAACAACATGTGAAACACTGACTGTCAATCAAGTTAGAATATATTATTACAAAAAAATTCAGGTGATGTTGCATTAAAAGCTTTTAAACCCTTGATCCAGTAACCCCAGAAAGTCAAAGCAGAAGTTTCCAGAGAAAAATACCAAACTTGGTTTTAGTGAAATGAAACATATGAACAAAAAAATTCAGTAACCATCTCCATTTTTGTGCTGAAAGACATAGAATCTTTATGAATTTTTTTTATTTTTGTCATTTTAAGACACTTTAACTTCAAAATATTTTAAAGTATTGTTTTTATAGAGAATATACCATTTGGTGTTTAATGTTGCAATATAACTTTCATACTTGCCCAGTTTAGTCATCTGTTCCCAAGCTTGTTCTACAGTGTGAAGTTTTTCTTTTGTGATCTCCAGTTCCTGATTTAATGAATTTATCTGTGCTTTCAAGGATTCATTCTCATGCTATATGACAGAAAAATTGAAATGTAACAGCATACTGTTTAATAGTAGCAGATTTCATGCTTAGAATCTATGAAATCTTTCAGATTAACAGACTTTACTAGTGTGTGATCTATAACCTACACTTATGCCAATAGAAGAGTATATGTTTGTAACATGCATATGCATTTTAAGTGTAAAAATGTTAATCTTTGTCCTCTGTATTTTACTGTCACAGCTGTGAATACTGTGCATATTTATTACCAGTGACTGTTATTACTACAGCATCTAGAATTAGATAAGAAAATCTTTGTTTGTCATACTATTAATAGAGGGAAAGAAGTACTTCTGGACAATTACTTCATTCCACAAAGAGTACTACATCTTGCACATAAATACCTATTTGAGATAGGACACACATTTCTTTTAGTTCTTTTAGGCATCTAATATGATGCCAAATGATACTTTTATAAATGTTTCTTCACTCCTCCTAATAGAAATACAAATTTCCACATTAACCAATAAAATGAATACTTCATATTAATTTTCAATTTTTAATTTTCTGTACACATATTTAGTTGATGAATTATTCTCCAGCTCTATGAAGTTACTGAAATAGGCAATGCAAGATTTCATACAAACAAAATTCCATAAAGTAGACATAGGAGTCCTTCATTCTTTACTACCCATGAAAAGTGGGAGGTAGCAATGTATCTTTGAAGCCAACTTCACAGTTCTTGGGAAGAAACTCCCAACTACCTCAGAATAAAAGTTCATGGGAAGAGTTAAATATTTGCAGTGCCTACAATATTTTGCAAGCACATTATAAACAATCTTTGGCTTCTTTTATGGAAGTAAAATTCCAAAGCTTTACTTTTTGGAACTAAACATTTCATTCCTGTGAAAGCTGGGGATTAGGAAGAGCACATACTTTGGGAGAAAGCTTTCAAAGTGTTTACATTGATTCTACTTTCCTTATGACCTACAAAACTGAAGATGATAGCAAATATTCCCTCTGTCAGCCTTGTTTTAGTAATCAAAGAACTAAAAATATTTTCTGAGAGAACGTATCCAAAGCTTAGTTGAAAGAGCTAACAAACAAAAAAACAAAGAATGAAAACAAAATGCTTTTTTGTCTGCCCATTTTTTCCCTTAGGGTTAAAATGTAACACAAACATTACCTCCAAGTGTTCCATGTTTGTTGTCCGTTGCACAAGCAAATTATCTTTCTGTAGCATCTCTCTGTATTTAGCAGTTAATGCATTGTACTGCTTATTGGCCACTTCTAGCTCAGACAACGGCACACTACCGTCCAGCACTTTTTGCAGAGCTGCAATCTTAAAGCAAGCCATTTCCTATGAAAATAATCAACACAATAGGTTAGTAAGGTCAGCTAGAAATTTAAATATAAAACTACTCCACATAAAAAAGAATAATACTTAACATAGTGCTTTATATATTAGTTTATTTTTCTAAATTACTGTTCATCTTTAAAAATCACCTGCAATAAACATTGACAACTTCTCCAATATTCCAACTCTCTGGGTAATTTTATCAATAGTTGCCTCTCAAGGCACTGTCAAAACATATTTTATAAAATTATCTCGCAGCCTGTGAGACCAAAGGTAAGATTTGGTTTCGTATGATGATCACAGAATGGTTTGGGTTGGAAGAGCACCTTGAAGATCATCTAGTTCCAAACCATCCTGCCATGGGCAGGGACACCCTCAACCAGACCAGGTTGTTCAGAGCCCCATCCAACCTGGCCTTGAATGCTTCCAGGGACAGGGCATCCACAACTGCTCTGGGCAACCTGTGCCAGTGCCTCACCACCCTCATAGCTAAGAATTTCTTCCTAATATCTAATCTAGATCTACTCTCTTTCAGTTTGAAGCCAGTTCCCCTTGTCCTGTCACCATTATACCCTTGTCAAAAGTCTCTCTCCATATTTCTTGTAGGCTCCCTCCAGATACTGAAAGGCCAGATTTATGTCACCCCAGAGGCTTCATTTCCAGTCTGAATAATCACAATTCTCTCAGCCTTTCCTCATAGCAGTCACAGTGCTTTAGATGCAGCCCAGGACACTTTTGGTTTTCTGGGCTGTGAGTGCACACAGACGGGTCGTGCCCAGCCTCTCATCCAGCAGCACCCCCAAGTGCTTCTCAGCAGGACTGCTCTCCATCTCTTCATCCCTCAGCCTGGATTGATACCAGGGGTTGTCCTGGCCCAGGTAAAGCACCTTGCACTTGGCCTTATTAAACCACATGAGATTCCCATGGATCCACTTCTTGAGCTTGTCCAGGCCACAGTACTTATATAAATACAAAGAATATTTCTACAAGATTTATAACAGCAATTAGCAAGCTTTTGGGAAATGTATTCAAGAAACCAGTAATAACTCAATTTAAAAACCAATGGTACTTTTTCCAAACTGTAAAAATAAAAATGTGTGCTATTACTACTATAAACTATACCTTGAATCGTTGCAGGTTTCCAATCTTTCCTGTAACTGCAGTCTCCATATGTGTTATTTCACCCTTTAGGTTCTCATTTTCTTTTCTGAGGTGCCGTTCCAGTTCAAGTAAAGTGGTACACTGCCTTGTTAGTGATTTTTCATTAACTCGTAAAACAGTTATTTTTCTATTATTTTCTGCAAGGACTTTCTTTGTATCATCAGGATCCATTTGAAGTGCATCGAGTAAATTCTGTAAAACATTTTTTTAACGAGACCCTTGTACAGAAATATGGTAAAGCACAACCACTTCCACAAGATTTCCTATATGCTTTTTTTAATCTAGGTGGAAAAATTCCAATGATTTGTCTGAAATAATTTCTTTATGCTAATAAAATAAATACACAAACTCAACATATGCTCAAACATAGAACATTCTAAGAAAAAGATGAATCTTCAAAACCAGAAGAGAAGTACATTTGAATGACTAACTGGAATTTTAATTAATTCTGACACTTTCAAAATTTAGAACAAGAATGTTTTTCTGCATTTACTGTCATCAGTCTTCCCGTTTGTACTAGAATAAAAAAATGCATTTGAACAATTTTCAAAACAAAATAGAAGTCCTGTGGTTCCAAACAAACCCTAATAATGTCCTGCTTTGAAGACCCAACTGGTACTTGTAAAGTAACCACAGGATCCCTTCTACAGTAACATTTTTGTGTATGTACGCACACATGTGTTTGCATGCATGCGTAAATCCCAAGGGAGAGCAAACTACAGCAGCTCAGCTCATAGAAGTCATATGAATTTTAGCTTTGCTGTCACACACATCAGCTCGCTAAGGAGATAGGTAGTAGAAACTGGAGCTGTTAGAACTCAGCTGTCTAAACATCCAGTTACTTTCAACACCCTGTGGTATTCTTGTCCTGTGTCTGATTCTCTAAAAGGACATGTGCTGACATGCCTTCAGTTAAATTTTGCCAAGTTTGGTGCCCAAAGACAACCATAGCCATTTAAAATTGCACTATGTCTGCGATTAGACACCCACATCAATTCCAGGAACTTCTAAATACCACTAACACTTTACAGTTTTCTTAATGTAATATTGAATTCAGACTTGGTAGAAGTAAATTAAAATGGAAAGATGAATTCTGTTACCTGTTTTTCTGAAACACTGATTCATATACATTAACAGTTATATATAATGAGATGCAACTGAAAGTAATAACCTGAATTCTTAAGGTAAACTAACGTGTGTTCCAAGGGCTTTTTGCGTGCTCCTCCTCCCATTCAAACAGCCTGGGCAACAAATACTGTTCAGAGAGCAGTGTGAGTGTAAATAGTGCACGTTAACAAAATATCCAAGACTGCCTTAGAAGGCATTTGCTCAAAACTGATAATATTAAAGAGAAAGATCACCATAAACCAGACTGAATAGTAACCATAAAATTAGAGACTTCAAATAATGAAGTTGTCAGCTTGAAAACTGGCATTAAAAAAGCATAAAAGCTTCTAACAGCAGGGACAGAAAGGGCTATAATGCAGCACTTATAACCTAGTTCAGCTTCAGAAGCTTCTCCACTGTCCCTGCATCTTCTGCGCATTTGTGATTTTTCCCTGCTGGACACCACACCTCAGCACTCCAGATAATGGTCTGGAGGTACTAAGTGCAACAATTAGGGACCCACATCTCAGGTGTGTGATGTGACCTCTTGGGGTGGTTTCTCCCCAGTGCATGGATTAGCAGACTGCGAGAAGGCCGGTGGGCACACTCAACAATGGAGCACCCCCGTGCATACACAGCACCCTGGGGCACGCACAAGAGATGTGTGTACACATTTCCCCTATCTAACAAACTAGAGTAGTGTATTAAAACTTCTGTTCCATGTCCTAAAATCTTTCTGAAAAATGAAAGTAACAAAATTACTTACAGAATATGCCTTTATTTTTGTAGCATCCTGTTCTTTTTGCTCTTCTAGTTTTTTCATTTCCTCTTTAATATTTTCTGATTCTTTTTGCCAGCTTTCCTTTTGACTAAAACAGTAATGAATTTTCATTTATTATAATGAAATACCTGGTGATGTTTAAAACTTTAACTTCAACAGCAATATTTCAAACCAAGGTACTTACTTTTAGCAGTAATATAATTTGAAAAGCACATGATAAATTGTAGATGGATTACTGAAAAGCAATATCCCTGTTTAACCTACAGCTGGTTAAATGATGAAAATAATTCTTCAGTGTCTTATTTGTTCTTCTAATGTATATTATAATGCAGAGCTGTATATATCTTACTATCCTACTTTTTTGCCTGCTAATCTTTCCTTCTATTACATTTCATTTCAGATGCTTAAAGGACATAATTTCCCATCCCTGTTTAGTTATTTGAGTGAAAACCACATCCAAAACATAAAAAGATTCAGCTTATTCAGCCTCACTTTGGCCCAAACTACTCTCTTCTATCCATTTTTATTGATTTATTTGGGAAAAAAAAAACTATGATCTTTCATACATGTCTAATAAGGAAGTTCATATAGACTATATGGCATAGCTTTGGCTAGTTTAAAAAATGGTTCATCAAGGGTATTTTAGAGGTGGTATTTTCTCTTCAAAGAGATATCTAAGTTTCTTAAATAATGGAGTAAAATGGAGGAGAATTAAAGAAAATTATTTGAAAGTGACTTTTAATGGAAAGCCAAGTAAACGAATCTCCTCCTGTAACTTCATTCTGTACCAGGTTTAGAGAAGAAGCCTTGAATCATCATTTTATCCCTGTCATTGGAAACATCTCACCTAGTAGTAAATGAGGCAGTATATTACAGCCTTCAATAAAAAAGCTGTCTCTTTAATGCCTAAAAAAGAGATAACATTGTCTGGTAATCTTAAGGGATCCAAAGAACAAACAGAAGTTTCTGAAAAGTTAAACCTTTATTGTAGAAACCATCCAGGTGATGTAGTCTGGGTTTCCTAGGCCTGAGGTTTCTGAGTTTCTAAGTCAGTTTTTTCATGGTGTTTTGGTTTAGGAGGGCTTTGTTCTCACAGGATTTGACATAAACAGAGCTAATGTTTTTGTCATGAGTTTAATGTTTTGGATTCCTCTCTGTGGGACGGACTTTATGTCTTTCAGTTTTGGCCCATAGGATGAAGAGTTCTGGCACTCTTCTGTCCAATGAGAGTGGCCTGTTCAAAAAGGTAAATAAAGGGGGTCTGTAGCTGAATAAAGGTGGAGTCAGATTCATTTGTCAAAATGAGGAGTTGTGTCATTTGTTACTCGCCGCAGCGACATGAGTAACTCTTCATTCTAATTAAGAGAGTATCAACTAACAGTTTGTTAATTGAAAAATTAAAATCATCATCACTAACCTCCAAACAAACGAAAACACTTTTTAAATGTTTTTGACCATAAGAATAATTTTAGGGAATTTAGGTTCTGAAGCATGTAAAAGAACTAGGAGTCCAAAAGAAAATGAACCACAAAATCCTGACAACCTGAAATTTTCAGAGATCTCTGACTGTGTTTGAACAGCAGTTTGCTTTCTTCCCTCTCCTCCTCTGTGCTCCCAAACATTTATTAAAACCCATACTTTCAAGCAAAAGAACATGAGGCTAATGAGTCCATCATACCAGGTCCTAGTAGAATGCAATTATCAGATGCAGAAAGCACAATGAAATCCTCATGATGAAATATGCAACATGAGAAAAGTCCAGCAGAAGATGGTTTCGTATGAGTTTTCTGAATCTTTACTAAAGAAAATGTATGGAGTCCATATCCAAATATGGTAGCACTTACGACATTAACCAAAGAACTATTTCAACACAGCAGCAAATCTTGTTTCAAGTCTGTTAAATATTTAGGTAATTGAACTTTCACAATTCAGAAAAGAGAGCAATACCTTTGATATTCTTTATACAACAATCCTTGTTGATGACGAATTACTGCAAATTTTCGCTTGTAGTCTTCTACTGCATCTTCTAATTGTTTAAGTAACTTTTCTTTGTTTTCCAGTTCCTAATTATTATTTTCCAAATAAAAATACAGAAATCATTAATGTAGGTTTTAAACATGAAACTAGCAATTTAATGAAAATGGCAGTCTTTTGTTTTTTCATGATAGATGCTTCTGCCATGAACTGTGTGAACTATGAATATGAAATATGTGTTTTCTTTAGAAGCAAAAGATGAAAAAAAACCAATGAGCTACAGCATTCACACTAATTGGTGTGAAATAGAGCACAACTGCACTGCAGGTTACAGCCCTCGAAGTTCAAAACTCTGCGACCTGTAGCTAGCCCACAAAGTACACTAACTGAAAGTCTAATTGGCAAGTGGCATTTTCTTCTCATTTTCTCAAATACCCTTCTACTTTATAAGCATACAGAGATACAGAGTTGAAAAAATACTTTCTAATGAAAAAAAATTATTAAGGACAGAAAAAGATAAATTAATAATAATAAAAAGGTAATTTTTTTTACTGCAATTCTGAAACAGTTCTTCATTACTATATACCTGTTTGCTATGCTTCCCATGGGAATCACTGGGATCTGTTTCAATGTATTTATGCCTTTATTTACAATTGTTGATGTATTTTTGACAAAAATGGAATGAAAATTCATATAGCAAATTAATAGAGACCTTGGCTCTATAGGGAAAAACTGTTCAAGTAGGATTTGCATATTCAGACTCAGGTGTGGAATCCAGACAGCAGTAAGAGAGAATTTCTCATAGAAAGAGTGTAACTGCGGAAGTAGAAGGAAGAGTGTGCAAATATTTAGATCAAAATCCATATTTAAAACAAAAAAAATAATCTGAATTGCTGTCCAAAATCTAGTTAGCTATTACCTTTCAGGCTTACAGCACAGCAAAATACTTACAGCTTTAAATTACAGAATATTCCAAAGAGTTTAGCAGATGTTGGAACAACAAAATAATTTTGGAGAGATCTCTCATGTCCACACATGGCATACTACTGGATTTTAGAGGAATTAGACACATTATGAATACTGTCTACTTCATAGAATAGAATATATGAATTACCTGTGTAAGATGTATTACATATTCGTTCAGAGAATTAATTGTATTAACACTTGAAGGAGCAATTCCTTCTGGAAGATTCAATGTTTGGAAGAAAATTTTGGCACCTTCTGACTGATGTAGTAAGCAAATTTCATTTTTCATTTGTTCAATCTAAAGACAGGACACAAAACTACCATAAAGAAGTGGCTCTTGCTATTAGATTAAAAAAAATTATGAGAAATATATTGCTACATCAGTTGTTATTAACAACCTAATTAATTTTCACTCATATTCTAAAACTTTCTAATACTCCTTAAAATAGCCTTTTAAAAATTATATGATTTAATAAATTAATAAATGCATAATAAATTCATCCAAATTTATCAAATTACCCCAACAATCAGGGCAATGATGCATATCATCACGGTTTTATTCCCAATTGTTTAAAACACAGTGCATTCCTACTCCTCTAGAATGATTAAGTTTTGGAAAGAATTTTCACCATGGTTATTTGACAGTTTTTTCTAAACAAATCTTTGTCTTTTCATTTAATTTAAAAGCTCTCTGGTCTCTAACAATATGTAAAACACTATTTTAGAAGATTAGTTTCTGGCAAATCTTTCTGCATCACCAAAGTTATCATAAAAGGCAAATTTAAACTGGGCTTCTTGCAAGATAGTGTTTCATTCTTCATTGCTTCCCTGGAAGAACCATTCTATAGAATAAATTGTACAACTTCAAACAAGATAATAGTGCTCTACAGAACGACTCATCATTTCAAACACTTCATTTCTGTTACATATTTTAAATAAAAAAAGTAAGACTCCTGGCTTTTTTGAAGAAATAGATCTCTGAGGATTTTTGGACACAGTTCTCCCCAGAAGATAGGCTTACTTGGTGTTTAACATGATGGAGTATTGCAAGGATAAACTAACATTAAGAAGAGTAAGATTTGAAGTTAAAAAGGATGAATTATTAGGTTCTCTACATAAATTTCAGTAAGATTTGTACAATGACACTGTTCATGTAAGCGAAATTCAGTGTCTTAATAGATCATGTGGATTGCTCTAAATTATCAGAACAGCCAGTTTTGGAAAGATATAGAAAATTTAAAAAATAGAAAATAAATTATATAAAATAAATTATATACCTTTTCATTGGCACTTGTCAGCTGATTAGACAAACTTGTTGCCTCCTTCTGACTCTCTTTTAGCTCCTGTCTCAATTCCTCATTCCGTCCTGTAAGCTGGTCAACCTGGGCTTTCAAGTGCACACTAGCATCAAAGATTCCATCTGCATTCTTTGACTCCATTGCCTAATGAAGTAAACAGTTAATTAACATGACAAAGAAAAAGCACAGAAAAGCTTTAATTTTTTCAGAGTAAACTGGAGCTCTCAAGTTTAGACTACATGAAATTAGCAAAAAGCATTCTATTTTAACCCTGTAAATCCTATCAAGCTAAATAATAATTTAGAAAGCAAGCTCACATGAACTAAGCGATCCAGACTAGGGATTATTAAAGCTGTTTCTCCTCCCTTCATACTAGAATCCTTTTGCATTTCCTTGATGGCTTGCAATATTTCTTTCATTCCTTGTTTAAGTTGTGTATTCTCTTCTGATAACTCTTTCACTGTAAAAAAAGTTGTAAATCTGTTAAAAAGCACTGAAAAAATGCTTTAACGTTTCCTAGGACATTTCATCATGATACTTGTTGATTTGATCAATTAAAAGAATTAATAAATTAATGTTCATATTATATAGGCATAGCCAATTATGAAGTTAAAATAGCTGCTAGGAATATCTGGGAGGTGTATCTTACTGATGAAATATCAAGAAAAAAATAATTAAATGCTTCATGGGAACAAAATGGACTTCACTGATCTTTGCAGTCTTCAATGTTTACTTCACTTAATTAGTAGCCTGTCTGACTTTTACCAGTTCGGAAACATGGCTGTATTGGAAATGTCTGGGTATAACAATGAGGTATCTAGGAATTGCCTGAATTCTTTCTGCAGAATGAGCAAAAAGGAGCATTTAAATTATGTGGCTGTCAAGGACTCTCATGACTCCTACCACCTGTAGTTTCTCAATGAAATTCCAATTTCCAGCACAAAACGAGAAGTCTGAAAACTGAAAAAAATACAACAAACCCATCAGGACATTCTCTGCATTCAAACAATAAGGCAAATCATCCTGAACACCCAGGAGTGAACTACAAAAACCTGAGTAGTTTCACCAAGTCTATTTTGAAAATTCAAAAAGAATTTTAAGAATTCACATTCTCTGGGGGAAAAAAATTAAGCTTCTTGTCCAGAGAAATTAGAATTATTTTTGTTTCTGAGTTTTCAAGCTGTGCACTTAAGCTAATATAGCAGCATGTTACATAAGCAGAAAGTGGCTCTAATTCCCCAACACTTCCTTTGAGCCAGAAAATGCCCTACAATTACACAAGTTGTATAATTGCTACAAGTGGGGTTACTCACACAATTAAAGCCTTTAACTAGGTCTGACTCTAGAAGGAAAAACATGAGAGATAATATTTTCATGTATTTAGTGTGAATAAACTATGTTTCATGTACTATCACTAGTTTGGTAACACTATATATGTGTATTTACACATACATACAAAGATATACACGAATACAAACACAAGATTCTTTTTACAAGTCAGATATTTATGATCACAATTGTAGGAACAACTAAATAAGCAAACTATCTACAGGTACCTGAAAATATTCCCTAGTTTTACAACAGGTTCCAACTTACATTTAGATTGAGATTTGATCATTACAGTCCTGTTCTTCTCCAAATCTCTCTCTCTCTCACGTAACTGAGTTGCAAGATATTCATTCTAAAGAAAAAAACAAAGTTTCTCCTAGACAAAAAAATATGCAGAATCTAATTTTAGCAGTTTAATATTTTAGTCCCAGACTTTTTCGAATTCGAAATATGCATTCAGAAAATTTCCCTGTCCACATATTGATTTCTTTCCTAAGCAAGAACAGAAATGGATTCACTGGAATAGTTATATAAGGTATGTCCCATATAACACTGTATATAGAGAAATATGTACTCTTGGGTAATACAGCACAGCACCTGGAATAATGGTCTGGTAAAAACCAGAATTCTGTGAGGCTTTGCAAGTTGTAGCTCTAGTGATATGAAAACAACAAGAGCTTCAAAATTACATTTGTGTTTAACTAGCTGCAACTCTATCACACAAGCTTAGAACCTAAATGAACTGAAAAAGTGTTTCTGTTTTTTTCCAGATCTGAATCCTCATGTATGCCAGAAGTTCTTCTAAGTAAATTTCCCACAGCCTTTCTGTTTTCAGCTATATTTTATTATGTCTTCAGAATTTCAGCTGGTGCTATTCTATCTGCATGTGTGTTTCTACATTCCACATTACATGAGCTGCTATGATGCATTTACAAAAAATAAAGAATAATCACCAGTCTTCTAAAAAATATTATAAATTACTCATTTGGGGATTTTTTAAAAGCAGTTAATAAAAGCTGCCAGATAACTATTTTGACAAATATTTACAAAATAGATGGTTTTAATTTTTGAAAGAGAAACGCAGGAAATGTTCATAAATTAGCTTTATGAACCTACCTTTGCTTCTACTTCAGCAATGTCATGTCTGCTCAAGAAATCCAACTTCCTTGTATTCATTCCCTTCTCTTCAGAAAAGCTATCAGTCATTTGCATATTATCAGCATCCAGTCCTAACAGCAAGTAGATGTACAAGTAATAAATTATTAGGAAATTTTAATCAGTCTCCAATCAAAACAATGCACTCCATTTATTATGTCTGAGCTCTAGTTTTCAACCTTTCCATCTGAGCATTATGGTACCCTGAGTGGCATGGAACTGAAATTTTAAGAATTTTGAAACACATGATTTAAGTAGATTTACTGGAAATTTTGGGGAGATCATCCTGCACCTATTGCAAGGCAATGACAGCAGACTCAGTGATGCATTACAAGTCATCACAACTCAAGAAGATACTGGGCTGTAAGATCAGGAAATCCAAAACCAGCCCCCTCTTCCTACAGATGCAATGCAATGTATTTAGCTTTTTAATTTAAACAAATGAGTAAATTTAACATAGCTACATAAACTATAAACAGAATGTTTTTGAAAGGACAGTTTATATTAAAAACATCCTACCTATTGTTGCAACTGTTCTTCCTTTCTCCTGAGCCAACTTACGAATGTGCTTTTTCAGTTCAATTCTTTCCTCTTCCAGTCTTTCAATCTGCATGTTATTATTCACAGATCAGTATTCCATTTTGTTCAAATGCATTTTTATTATGTAGCTCTTACACAAAAATAGGATTTAACACTTACCTCTTGCAGAAGAATCTGGTTTTCAGCTCTATATTGCTGCTGCTTCAGTGCTTTGCTGTTTCTGAATTCATTTAAATCAATCATTGTCTTTGGCTCAAGACCTAAAACAAAGTATATCACAGTTATTCATTAAGGAAGAACATTAATTAATTAATTAATAGTAATTCAGTTAATTTATGTAAGAACATAACCAGAGAATTAGAGTTAAAAAGATAATTTGTTGATAGTTGAATATATTTAAACTATCTATTAAAATATATAACTATCTATATAACATAAACACACATCTTATACTCCATGTATTAAGAGCAGAAGAAAGCTTAATTTTACTTCAGTTACTCAAATCCCAAAATGCAATAAAGTGGCACCTAAAATTAACTTTCCTTACGTTTAAATTCTTCTATTTAAAAATAAGCCTATCTGAAGTTTTCTCTGTGCTTTATCTAGCGTTACAACTTCAGCTACTGTGGTTACCAATACTGTATTATGAAGTTTATTAGGCAGTATGTGGTTGAGGAGGAATCAAAACTGAAAAAGAGTAGAGAACCTATTCTACTTTCTTCAGTCAATGGAACCTGTAAGCCAAGTTTATTCATGCAGTTTGTCCAAACTATTTAAAACTACTTGGAAATATTAGCAGAATATAACAAAGTATTTCCAGTGATTTGGTATAGTAAAATAATTCCATTAGAGAATCATGTTTCAATTTTTACACAACAAATAACTGAACATGTAATAGTACAGCATACCTAAGCGCTCTCTGAGTTCTTCATTTTCATCAAGAAAGTCATTTATTTTAAGTTCAAGTTTATTGACTTCCTTAATTAATGACTCGATCTCACGTTCTCGTATTTTGACTTGCTTTCTTAAATCTTTTATTTCAGCAACAGCTTCTTCCAAACCATATATTCCCTGTAAAAACCCCACACAGGAAGTAAGAACAAAACAACCAATAGAAGACTTACTAAAACAGATCATGAATCTATCTTTCATCATTTCATAGACAAGAAAAAATGTTTTTCAACTTCTATCAGTCTTCTGCACTATGCTTATGGAAAAAAGTTACATAATACAAAGCAGATCCTATAAACCTGCCCTTGTCTACAGAGAAGCCTGCATATTTCAAAAGCAAGTCCTTCAACTACATGATCCTTTGAAGAACCATATCTTGAGTGTTCAATTACTGTTTAATAGGGAAGGGAAGAAGGAAGGGCATCAAAGTAACTTATTTAATTTTTAATTAGAACAATTAAATATGGGAGGACAAAACACTCTCCTAAAAATATGATTAATACCCTCTCCACATTGACAAACTGTTACCAGTTCATAGTCTCTCATTCTTTTCAAAGTCTCAACAAGCTCTTTGTCTTTTTCTCTAGCATGTGCTTCTGCCAATTCTGCTGATTTCTCAGCCTCCATAGTTCTCTCTTCCAGCATTTTTAACTTTTCTTGCATATCCCCAATTTGGCTCTGCTGAGCAAGAGATGAGTGACCTGGAAAGAAGAACCTTCATGTTTACAATTCAGCTAGGAATTCTTGCTATCTGCCATTAATCAAGACAGAAACACTTCAGAAAACATTATGAAGGAGATTTTCATTTCCTGCTTTTTTAATTAGGAAATTACAAGACACTACATGTAAGAGGTTGTGTTTTCTTCCCCCCAACATTTCCTTCAAACAATATTTATCTTAAGTGAGTGCACAGAAGAGACATCAGAACTTATCTGGAATTGCATGGTATTACTCCTTTTCAATTCTTGATGGAGCTGAGACTTTATATGTCATGCTCTAACATTTACAGATCAGGTATAGATCTATTATGCATAAAACCCATTAAGGTAATCTGGATAAATGTAAACTCTTCATAAATGTTTAATAAAAGGCAATTAAGAAAAAAGATTAGAGACTAAAATTACTCAAATACTGCAATTCTTTTCCGTGTATTTCTAAAAAATAAAGAATGCACAGTAAATTTGGGGTTTCTGATTTTCCTGATTTTGACATTAATAAAAAACAGTCATGTTACCTTTATCTTTTTGGAGATCATATTTTAATTTCTCAATAACGAAAGCATTTTTCTCCATTTCTTTGGTATACTGTTCAACTTGCTCAGTGAGCAATCTTATCTGAGCATCTCTCTCTTGCACACCCTATGCATACAAAAAAAGAAACTCCATTAAAGGATCCTTGTTTAATGACAGGCAAACTACCAATACAGAACACCACACAGGAAATGAAGAAATTACATGTAGCATTAGCTACATGTAATTTATAGACAAAACAATTTATAGAACATCAAGTATACTATACTTACAACAGAGAGTTCAGATATTATCTAGAAGTTTCATATACAAATGCAAAGCAGGAAAAATAAAAAAGAAAGTAAAAATAAAGCACTCAAACAGAAAAATAAACAGCATTTTAGCACAATGATTTTAAATGGAAACAGTACTCCCAGAGTTTGACAATGTTAGTTGAAAAGTTTCAGATGATACAGGTTTCTTGCAGCTTCCTCATAAACAATTGCCACTGGGAACTGAGAGATACAAGTTCAAGATTGCAAGGACTAACAATCCATCATACATGACACGTGAACTGAAGACAGCCTTTCAGGAAGCCATCTTACTTCTAAAAATTCGTATTTGTACAGAGACTCTGGAAGTGATTTCTATGTGTATTATCCACTTCTGTATTTGCACATGAACTTTAGAAACAACGTAGAAAGCTCAATGTTATTTTTTCCATGATGAATAAAAAAAGTGGTAAAAGATAAAAGAGACTTTAAAAAGTTACAGGCATTAATAATAATAAAATGTAAAATAACAATAATGTAATAATAAAAATGTAAAAATTTAAAGGTCCTTATTTTATACCAGTGTTCTGAAAAACAACTTACAGGCTTTCTAACAAATATAACCACATTTGAAACATAAAAGTACAGAGCTTAGCAAAGTTGTAAAAACCTAAATATAACCCTTTAGAATATAAACATACATTGAAGAATAGCAAGCTCAGTCCATTTTGACTAAAAACCTGAGCAGAAACTTGATTTAATTTTTAAATGTCTACTTAAAATACATGCTTATTTCCACAAAGCATTTCAAAATGCCATGCTAATAATGCCCCCTCTGTTCCCCAACCCCCCTAAAAAAGCAACCTCTACAGCCATCTAATCAGCTAAAACCAAACAACTGCTTATCAAACTTGTTTCAGCTGCTTTCCTCTTCTGATACCTAAGGCTGATTTGTACTTTAGGGTGCTTTTCTCCTGAGAAGTTATCTGTCACTAGGTTTGGAAGACTGCATAAATATATCACACCATACTGTTCAGTTTACAAGAACTCCAAATACAACATAAATGTCATTTCACATTTACTTAAAAAACTTGAAGCAAGGCAGGAAATTATCCTGAAATCAGAAAGTATGCTTTCCATAGAGACTACTTCAGGATTCCTAATGGACCACATTATTTTAGGGGGGTAGTGAGGGGATTATGTTTTTTAAGAAAGTGAGGTATTCAAAAACATGAAGAACTATGTAATTTTGTGTGAATATGAGAGATACATAAATTCAGCTAGCTCTATCATATGAGGAACCACAGAGTTAACCAGATGAGACAAATGAACACAAAATTAACTACTAGGTAGGACTGTTCCTTAACTAACATAACAGAAGCTAAGCCATATTTTAGAAACACTACATAATAGTTAGAAAAGAAAAATATGAAAATAACAGAGCCAGGTACCAAGAATTCAGGTTATACATACATTCATACATACAGAGATGTTTCCTCTCTATGCTGTCTATTAAGCTAACTTTGTAGTGGAATGAATCGATCTGTCCTTTAATTCTCAAAATTAAGTATTTTGTATTTGCAAACAATGAAAGATTAAATATGCATTTGGTCAATAGCATATTTAGTTAATGGTGATTTCTAAGTGTGCAATGTCTCACACGAACTGTACCTGCTGAAGGGACAGTACACTGTTTCTGTCTACATCAAGTTGGACCAGTTTGATTTTCTCTTCCAAGTTAAATAACATTTCCTGATACTCTAGGAGTTCATCATCTTTTGAAGCTAAGATTCTCTGAAAAGAAGATAAAATACCATCAGAACACTTGAAGTAATTTCTAAAAAGGATTTTAAAAGTACTAAAAAATACCTTCCATTCTTCAACTTTTGCATTTACAGCTGCCATGAGTGGGTCATCTTCCTCATTCTTTGCTTTCAGTTGGTCTGAAAGATCTTGAACCTAGACATGCCATTTGGATGAGCATCACATTAGAAAAAGGTTTGGGCCTAACCATTACATAAGTACAAACACACAAAAATTATGTACATGAAGTACATAATATTTAACAGATTACTATTACAAGAGCAAGGGAATGACTTCTGAGAGCAGTGCATGATTAACATTCTATACGAAAAAATTTTTGTGATCTGCAGTCAAATTTTAAAATCTGTATCACATTCAAAGATCACACTATTTTTAAAGAGCATTACTTTAGAAGAGTGTGTTGTTTTAACTGCATAGGTTTTAACTTAAGCTAAAATATGAAAACAAAGTAGAAAGCTAAAAAAAAATACAATAAATAATGAGTCATTTCTTACTTGAAATTTGTACCGTTCTTTCTCTTTTCTTAACTCATCCATAATAATATCAGACTGCTGCACAATTAGTTTCATTTTGCTATACTCATCAGTCATCTTCTCCATTTCCTGTACTGATTCCTCTAGGTTTTTCCTCATTTCTTGGTTTTGAATCTCTAACTTCTCATTAGCTTCAGTCAAATTCTGCAAAAAGAAAAAAAAGAAAAAACCTGCTCTTAGAAAGTGCCCATCTTAATACCGGGATAAGGACTTGAAAGTCTCACACGAAATTACCAGAGAATAGAATATTTCCCCTCTAGGTTATCAATTTCAACAAATCCAAACAACAAATAAGACATATCTCTCTCCTGTCAGTAACTTCATTACCTCTGCCAAATTCACAGATGCAGACTGTATGTATGACAGAACCCTACCATATTATGAATTCCCTTACTCCACATGACTTTATCTGAAAATTGTGTCATGAAAGACATTACGGTCAGTAAAACTCCGATAGCTACCCAATTGAATGCAAAGATTTTTACCTGAATTTCATCCAAATACTGGACAAGCTCAGAGCTTCTTTTGGACAGCTGTGATGTGTAATCAGAAACCTCTCCTCTTCGTAATGGAATTGGTTCTTTTTGAGAATCTATTTGCCTCTGATAGTCAACCACATCCTGACGCAATTGTTCATTCTGCAAAAAACGCAATCCAAACTTAAATCCATTTCTAAGAGTTGAAGACAAAGTTGTTGCATTTCTAACAAGCTAACACAAAGAGCTAAGACACACAAAACTCATCCAAATTCCTATAGTCTGCTTTTAAAAGTCTTAGAAACCTCACCTTTTTCTTTACGCGCTTTTTCTTCATATTAAAATGGAGAAAAACAAGGCCAAGAGAACAAAGCATGAAAAATATTAGACATTAGCTTTGCTTTTGGAAGACTAAATATTAATCAATATAGAGACAAAATAAATTAGCTTTCATTATACCTCTGCATGAATATACACACATACACACAAATATATATAAGGGTATTTGGACAAAAGATTATCAAGGTTCTATCCCAGGACAATAATCAAAGAAATTTTCTTGGCAATAATATTTTAAAAAATACTAAAAATTCAAAACCCAAAATCCAGGCCAAGCTAATGCATAGCAGGACTATTCAACCTGAAATGAACAGCCTTCCTGACCTCAATTAACTATGTTTCATTGGAACAGATGTACTACATATTCACTTTGCACTACTAAACAGGAAATGTTCAAAAATTAAACCTCACACTAAAATTATTAATATAAAAATACATTAATATATTTATTAAAAAGTTGAAAATACAGTAAATCAGCAATAATTTTTGCTAACCTCTCTCCTGAATTTGATGTTTTCATTTTCAGCATCTTCAATTCGAAGGGCAAGCTACAAGACAGAAAACTTTTGTATGCATCACTGAAACCACAAAAAACCTCAGAAACAAGAAAAAGAAAACAAATGCACAGCAATCCTATTTCATCAGTTTGTTTGGGTTTTTTTTTTAAATTTCAAGTGCTTCTTTGAGAAATATTTCAAAATATTTTCAAAATATTTCACAAAACAGATTCTAGAGATGTCAAGCTCAAATCCTTCTTACCTGTTCATTCACTTTCTTCTCCTTTTCCAATTCTTTTTCTGTAACTGTCAACTGTCTCTCTTTTTGTTCTAACTGTTTTTCCAGTTGGCGGATCTCATCCCGCAAAAAACGAGTATCACGACCACCAGCAGACTTTTGTGCCATCTTATAAGCATTAAAATAAAATTATAAATATAGTAGATATTCAAAGTACAAAGAACTAAAAATCCAAAGCAGATGATGAGACTAAAATAAATGGGATTTTTCAAGCATAAAAAACTCAAGTAATTATTCACCCAAGACTGGTGCATATTGAAAAAACAACAAAAAGCATTTGCTAATTTTAATGTAGGGCTATTTCATCACGTTATAAGACTAAATACTAGTCTAAAAAAAACCAATTCAAAGACCTCACCAGAGCACACTAACAAAATATTAAAACATACCTCTAATTCATTTTGAAGTTTCATCAGCTTGGTTTTAAAATTATTTTCTGTTAAAATAGAACAGATATAGTGAATTACCCAATAAGGTAAAAAACACATAAAACTACAACGGTTAACCTTAGACTTTAAATATTTGGCTTCATTGAAGCAATTGACTTTATAGCAGCTGGTATTTTGTCCAGTTCTCTAAACCTTAAAAAAAGCCACAAAACAGCAAGAACAAAACTTTAAAAACATATTTAACAAATCATCTAGGAATGGCATAAAAAAGTTTGCTTACCACATTTGGCTTGCTCCTCCCCAGCTTTTTCAACTTCTTCTAGTGCCAGTTCTACCTCTTGATTTTTCATCTGAGAAAAGAAGCATAGCAAGCAAAGAAGAAATATTTACAACTACCATAAATAAAGAGATTTTTCCATACGTTTAAAACATATTTATTTTGAGAAATTTATTTGCATTTTCCATCTATATTACTATGTTTCTCTTCCCACTACTAAATTCCAATTCTGGTGCAAGCACACATTTAGCACATAAATTACCTTAGGAGTAAGCAAATTTCAGGAGCAGGGGAAAAAAAGAATAATGATGCTTCCATTTAAACAAAAAAATAAACAAATACATCTGCAAAACTGAAGAAAGTAAGCGTTAATACAAACCTTCAGTAGTGATTGTGTAATTTTAAAAAGGTGCAGCACTTTTTCTGGAGTTTCAGTTTTTAAGTCTTTCCCATCAACCTAAGGAAAGAGACAGAAGTGGCTTTACACTAATATCAATGAAATCCACAAAATAAATCTTTCATGGATGTGAAGGACCCGAGACAGTTTATGGAAGAAGGTATAACAAAACTCTCATGTTCCCTTTTTCTCAAGCACCTTGAACATGATATCCAGTAATCTGTCTGCTAGGTCCTCTTGATGAGGCAGAGCATCTGGATCAACTTTCATGATCTTCTTCCAATCTAAAATGGGTGCCATATTGAAGGTATGACTTTTTTTTCTGGAACAAAGATTAAAATAAGAGTTATCAGGTATTATGTCAGTGCAAACCACTTTAAGGTCAAATGAGTCAATGGAGGCTGGCCACTGAACACACTACATGATTCTAATAACTGTAACACTTATTAACATTCTGTTCACATTTTGATCTATTGCAAACTAGGAGGCTATAATAAAATCATGTTTTCTTTATGCTAAAAATTATATCATGCATACTCAATGAATTCTTAAAACTATCAGCGAAGATCAGGACACACATGAAACCTGTACTTAACTTCAATAGCTTTGTTTTCTTTCCCATCTCTTAATGTGGTATTTTTATGCCAATGAACAAACACAAAAATCATTATTTTTAATATTTAAAACACAACCAACACCTTTTTTAGTTTGATACTGTGAGCACCGACTTCTTGATATTGCATTAAACATAATTTCTTTTTGATTAGAATACTTGAAGTAGCAAAAGACATTAATCAACCTGTAAACTGAGAAAAATGTCATGAAAAAGTGGTGGAAAGTTTTCTTCTACTGCTTACCTGCTGGTTGCTGTGGGCCACCGGGACTTCTCACATACCTGAAAGTCAATGAAGTATCTGAAAAAAGCAGAAGGGATTGGAAATCTTGGATTACTCTGCTCTTTGGAGCTGTCTCTAGACTTTCTGATCAATATTTCAAAAAGCAAATTCTGCCAAGTTTAGAACAGAATATTTTTAACCTACTTATTGCCCTAAATTATGAATATAGCACAAATGGTTTAGGAAAATTAATAAATAAATAAAGCTAACTAGAATAGTAAATACATTATTAATCAAAAAACTAATGACACAGCAGTGGTATGTATTTTAAAGAAAAAAAATCAACCTCAATCAATAACTTCAGCAATGTTGTATGCTGAGCACAATATTTTGAGATCTGATCCATCATGCACTCTGTTCCTCATTCAGCAGTTTAAAGACTCAACAACTGAAAACTCTTTCATTAATAAAAGGCTGAAATTGATATTATTTTCCAAAACTAATATGCCTAAGCATTCTGAAAGAAGAGCTGTCAGACTCAGAAATATAGGTGTATGCTTAAGGGAGGATAAAAATTACCATCTTTTCTGAATATATGAACTACTTTGAAAGGTCCTCTACATTTACTATATTTCTTCAGTGTTTGCTAAACATAACACATGCATTACATTCTGTCCGTGACTTCACAAGGATGACACCTGACATACATTATTGCTTTTTTATTTGTTTTAATGGCAAAGGATAATAAAAGGAGAATACTGGCACTTTGACTTATTCAGTTAATTGAATACTATTTGATTTCAGCAACATACTTTTCTAAGGATCAGAGTTCTTAAACATATTCATTTTTTCTTAAACAATGACACATACAACTTAGGAGTTTTAAATGCCCAACAATCAAAACTATTCTCAAAACAAATACACAAACTTACTACTGTCAATCCTTTCCTACCTTCCATCTCTCATATATCTGTTTCCCTTAACTTACAAAATCATGTCCTAAGAAAACATCAGTCCTAAAACTTTATCCAAAAGGAGAGATATTTGTACCTAAACAACTGAATCCCACTTGTTGGGAGACCAGCTACAGTAAGGTAAGGGGGCACAACCTATGCAGAGCATATTCCACAGCATATACATACTTGAGAGAATTTATTTAATTGAAGTTTTTCATCATTTTGCTCATTGTCCTCAGCTAAAACCTGTGGTTTTAGTCAACAGATGATCCACGTGGCAAGACACTGAGCTCATGGGTCTACAAAATGTGTGAAATAGATGGGGATTTGGTATACAGTTAGCATAAAATTTTCTAGACTTAATCAGGGAATCAAACATAGATAAAAAAGCCAGATGTTGTAAAGTTCAGCAGACTCAGAAAAGGAAGTCTAGAGGGTATGTTCAAGTACTACCAGAACAACAAATCCCAAGAGTTTATTCACCCAAGACTGGTGCATATTCAAACAACAATGCCAGTCCTGTCTGACTACAGGAACGAACGCAGAGGCAGCCAAGCTCACATGGTGATACCTTACCATCACAGTGAGACCAAGTACGACTAGGAAGAGCTGTTCTTTTCCAGCCAAGGTGTGTATAATGGGCAGCACAGAGTCCTGTGTACTCGAGGGGGCTTTAATATCAAGAAGCAGCACCACATCACGCGGGAGATGGGCACTGCTAACTCCCTATTTGTTTACATGGGGTAATCCAGTTTAAACTACTTCTGACATTCTAACTGCATTCACCTAGAGCAGCTCTTGAAGCACTAGCTCTTAATTACAAAGCCCCAACCACGACAGGAGCTTTGCAGGGTTCCCACTCTCCTGTTTGGCATATCCCAGCCACAGGATACAGCGACAACCCAGGATCCCTCCACGAGGCTGCCGAGACAGTTTTGTCCCCGTTTCATTCCAGCTCTGCTGAATTAACACGTCTCCTCATTTTGCAGCCGCCTTCCAAGGAGGCGCAGCAGCGGCAGCACCGGGAGCAGACACAGCGGCGCGCTCCTTCCCGGGCTCAGCCCGGGACCCGCGGCCGGCCCGCA